>JACVTC010000012.1:265000-535000 GCA_016946835.1 Neocallimastix lanati (nom. inval.)
GCTTGAACGAAACGAACATTCTTCTTGAAAGCTGGACCGAACTTTGGCTTGTTAATTTCAATAACCCATCTGTCACGAACAATTGGTTCTGGAAGGGCTTCTTGAACAACTAACTTTTCACCAGTTCTCTTTTGGTGAACAGTTAAATCGAAAGCGGAACGGTCAGCACAACCGACACATTCAATCCAACCCTATATTCCATAATAATAATAATTAAAATAAGTTAATTTTATTCATATATAAATTTTAATTTTATTTAATATAAAATTAAAAAATAATAAAGAGTGATTTTTATTAATTACTTACATAACTATTTAAGATTTCAGCATCCCAACAATCACCTATTTTTTATATATTTTTAAATTATTTAAATAAAAAAATTAATAAAAAATTAAATTTATGTAATATTTTTTGAACTTCTTTGTTTATAATTATTTTTTAATTTCAAAATATCTATAACTTTTTTTTCTTTATTTTTACATACAAGCATAGTGAGCCATTTCATTAGCCATGTGTTGTCTGAATCTTAATTTTTCGTGCTTGATACCAATCTTAATTAAGAAGAGGTAAATACGAGCAATGAAGTAACCTAAAGTTTGATTGTTAACCATACCCTAATTATAAACAGTTTATTAATATAATTCTCCTCACTATACTGTTCTAAATTAAAATTTTAATTAATATTATAAAAATTTATATTTACAGATTCAACAGCCTTTCCAATGGTAGTAGTAACAGTTCCCTTACCTTCCATTTGGTTTTTGGCTGGGTAGAAAACAATTTCGATATCCTTAACTTCATCAAAACGATGGTGGTTCTTGTTTTGTGGATCAACAAAGTGTTCAATTTCAGCCATAGTGAATTCACTATTTAATTGTAATATTTATATAATTTATTTATTAATATCTATTTGCTTTTTTCATTTTTATACTATTCTTCAATAAGTAGTACTAAAAATTGAAATAAAATTTATATTTATTTATTTAAATAACAAATTGAAATATTTACCGAACTCTTAAAAGACCTTGTCTTGGAGAAATTTCATTTCTGAAAGATTTACCAATTTGAGCAGAAGCAAATGGCATTGAACCAGTGTTGTATTCTAAAAGACGCTTGAAGTTTAAGAATTGACCTTGAGCAGTTTCTGGTCTTAAGAAACTATTTATTTATTATAAATTAAAATTATTTTATTTAAATTGATTTATTAAGAAATATCCTAATAATTACAATTTCAAAATAATACATATATAATACTAATGTTAATAATTTATTATTAAAAACTATACCCCTTTAAGGAACCAGTTGGACCTATTTGAGTTTCGAACATAAGATTGAATAAAGTACATTCACTAACTGGGTTACCAGCTTCTGGGGAAGTAATGTTGTACTTCTTAATTAAACCATCAAGACCCTTTCCATCGTAATTATCAAGCTAATAAATTTATTTAATTTGATTTTATTTTAAATTTAATTTAATTTCATTATTTTTTTTTTATTAGAATATTTTATAATATAAATAACAGTAAATTTATATTTATATATAACATTAAATTATATATTTCAATGCAATATATTATTTATAATTTTATTTTTTTATTTTTATTTTTATTTTTTATTTCGTTTAAAATAAAACATATAATTTCACATTTTAATATGAATTACTTACTTGTTCAATAACATCTTCATATTCCTTTCTAAGTTCATCAGAAAGTGGAGTGGCTGGTTGGGCCTTCTTACCCTTCTTACCCTTAGCTGGAGCTGAAGCCTTACCACTCTTAAGAAGTTCATCATCTTCTAATCTTTTCTTTAAAACGTTCTTGACTAAGTGATCGGCACGGAAAATTTCTCCATTCTTAGTATCCTTAACCATATAATCAGCGAACTTATCAACATGACCGGAAGTCTTAAGAACATCATATGGGGTTAACATAGTACAATCTAATTCAAGCATATCTTCTTCCATAACAAAATGTTGTCTCCAGAGATTTAAAATATTAGATTGTAAAGCACAACCAGCTGGTCCATAATCATAAAGACCAGCAACACCACCATATGGACCAAAAGAAGGAGCATAGAAGAAACGCTTTAATAATAAAGCTTCTAATGCGGAACGATCGAAATTCTTAGCCATTTTAACCTTTTTTTTTTTATTAAAAAATTATATTTATAATATAATTTTAATAGTGAAAGAAAGTGTAAAATTTTAATATTTTGATTCTAACAATAATTTTATATTATATTTAAAAAAAAAAAAAAATTGATAATACATTTTGTAATTCATGTATTGGCCAATAATTAATGAGTTATATTAATTTTTAATGTATTTAATATTCATCTTATACATTACGTATTATTGGTTTAGAATAATTTAATTATATATTCTAAAATATTTATTTAAATACAATCATCAATATTTAATAGTTATTATTATTATTATTAAATACAATCATCAATATTTAATAGTTATTATTATTATTATTAAATACAATCATCTATATTTAATAGTTATTATTAAATACATATTAATAGTTTTTACTATTATTATTATTCTAATTATTATTTTTATTATTATTCTATTTTTTTATTAATATTTATTATTATTTATAATTTATTTATTTATCATCGTAATAATATATTATAATAATAAATAAATAAATATTTTTATTATAAAATATAATATTATATAATTATTTTAATCATATTATTATATTATTATTATTAAAAAAAAAAAAAAATAAATCACAATTATAAATGATTGGCTAAAATTTATTTCTATATTAAATATTGATTCATTTGAAATATTAAAAAAATTTTTTTTTATAAACATTTTTTACCATGATATAGATTTTATAATAATGAATAAGAATATGATATAGATTTTATAATAATGAATAAGAATATGATATAGATTTTTTATAATTATTCAAAACAAAATCATTTTAATATTAATTCTTTTTTTTTTTTTTTGAATTTAACAATATAGAATTTCAATTTACTTTTTAAATATTATGATTATATAGTTTTTTTTTTAAAAAAAAAAAAAAAACTATTAGGTTCTGTTTTTCGATATATAAAAAAAAAAAAAAAATATTATTCTCCATATTAAATTGAATATAGAATCTATATTCAGCAATTATTTATTAATTAAAGTTTAATATGCCATATTTATATATATTTATATATATAATTTTTTTTTTTTTTTTTTTGATAATTAAAAACTTTATTTAATATAAAAATAATTAATTAATTCTTCAAATATTAAAAGTGACAAAAGAATATTGATTTTTTTTTTTTTTGAAAGTTTTTAAAAGGGCCTTTTTTATATTCCAAATACTGTTTTATTAATTTATTCTATCAAAAATTCTAACGCTTCTAATAATATAGTATATAATAATAATATTATATTATCATATTATTATTACTATTATTATTATTGTTATTATTACTAGTATTATTATTATTATTACTACTACTACTATTACAATAATTATTATTATTACTACTACTACTATTACTATTATTATTATTAGTATTATATTATAATATCAAATAATTATAAATAAGCATTTTACTATATTTTTTTTTAATATTATACATATATGGTTTTATTTATAATAATTAATATTATTTGAATTTTTAATCTTTAATCTTTAACTATTTCAGTTTATAAAAAGTTTTATATAAAGTTTCATGGGAAAGTATACATTATTTAATTCATTATTTACTTTAATATGTTTTTTTTTTATTAAATAATAAATTACTAGAAGGTGGTTTTTAATTTTTTTATATAATTTTTTTAAACATCTAATTTAAAATTTGTTAACAAAATAAATAAAAAATAAAAAAAAAAAAAAAATTAATATTTTAATTTCAAATTTAAAAGGATTTACTATATTTATATTAAGCTATATTAATGATTGAAAATTATTTCATTAAAAAAATACTTATAATAAATAAAATTATAATTACCCAAAATAAATTTATTACTAAAAATTTCCATAACATATCTATTCATATACACAAATTTAAATTGTATTATCTAATTTTATGGAAAAATATTTTTCTTTTATTTAATATATTTAAAAAAAAAAACATTTTTTAAATTATATTTTTAGTGAAAATTTAATTTAGAAATACTAAGCCAATAAAACAGAGACAAAATTAATAAATAAGAAATATATTGAACCTTCCTATTAGGAGTGATCTTCTATTATATTGGTACCTAAACGCAACATGAAATAGGACATATTTGTTGATTATCGAAAAATCGTCAAACTAACTCTTTTTCTCTCCTTTATATTGGTGGAATATATTTGATAGTCTGAATTTTACCTCTTTAGATCTGTATTCTTGTTATAATTAAATACTTTTGAGTGAAGGAAGTACGGAAGTGGCTAACTTTATTATGAAATATTATAAAATATGGCAACTATTAATTCAAAATGGTGGCTTTTGGTTTAATTGTAACTACTTCAAAGTTCTATAGTGAAATGAACAGGATTTTGTTCTCTTTAATAGGAAGCTGTGTATTTTACAAAATTGGGAATATTTTAATATACTCATTTTTTTTTTTTTTTTTTTTTTTTATATATATATGTACATAGCCGCCGCAATTATTGCGAACTTTAATTTTTATTTATTTTTTCTTTATAAAATACATGAATACTTTCAATTAATAAAAAATATTATTTTTTCTTTTATAAAATACATGAATACTTTTAATTTTAATAAAAAATAAAAAAACACAGAATTAATAAAATAATAAATAATTATTATTTGTTCAATTTAAACATAATAATAATTGAAATAGTAACGTGAAATAAAAAGTAATAATTAAAAATAATTGTATAAATAAATATTCAGAAAAAAGTTCATATGCAACGAATCTCACCTTCTTATGGATTAATATTTGAATTGACTATCTAAAAGAAATTATGGTCTTCTCCTTCAGAGGCATTGGCCCTGCTAGCCTGTCTTACTGCATTTTCAATGTTGACGTTCCTGGTTAGTTTGCGCTTATATTTTCGGAATAGTAACCCTTGCCGAGTACTAACCTGAGACATAATTTCTATAAAGAGAGCCGCTGATCGTACCAAGAATGGCGTTTTTGAATAATCACCAGAAATGATTTGGTTCTTAAACAAAATATCCTATTCCTTTTTATAATTTAAGTCAATAATGTTTGAATCTCTTTTCACCAAAAGGGAAGTTATATAATTGGTACCACGTCACATATATATTTACACACTCATTATTCAGAAAAATACTTAAATTACCACGATTTTCACCGATTGAACTATTCACTAATTTAGTAGTAACGATATTATAATTTTCACTATCACTAATATTAATATTCCTATTTTCATAACCACTATTTCTACTGTTATTAACAATATTATTTCTACTGTTAATATAATATACTTCGCTACTACTGTCAGAATCAGAACTTAATTCTATATTATTCATATCTGTGATAACAGTGTTTACATTACTATTTAATATTGGACAATATTTAGAAATTATATAAAATTTTTCATAAAGAATATCAATATCCTTAAAATATTTCATTCGAAATACAAGGAAAAGATAGCATTTAGAAAACCAATGTTCCAATGGAGGATTACTATTTTTTCTATAACAACAAGGACACCTTTCAGGACAGTCTTCTTCAATCATTTTGGTGACTTTGACAACACGAACATCGAATTTATATCCACATCTGGCATGAAGTACCCATCGGAAGCTAATGTTAAATTCAGGATATTTAGAGTTTAGTTTAAGATACTCTCTAGTTTTCTCAAATTTATTTTTTTTTATAAGCTTTAGCTTTGATTGATTTTCCTGCCATATCTCTATCCCAGTAAAAGTTTAAAATTGTTCTTTTTGATGGAAATTTATCTAATTTGTCAGCTAAAATTTTACTTTCTTTATCCCATGCATGACGTCTACAACGAGATATATCTCTAAGTAAATCAGAGATAATACATTTTGAGTTTTTCCATTTTTATAACACCTTACCTGAGCAATCGCATATTTCGCCGAAATAGGAGGAATGTTAAGTTTCTTAGAAAGGCAATAAAGGGTTGTAAAACTATTCCCTTTAGTAAATACTTTAATCCAGTATAATCCTGAATTAACTAGTGTCTGTGTACTTCTCGTTCTTTCTTTTGTTTGATCCAAGAAGAGGTGCATAATATGAAACTTGTCCAATTACTACAGCTGAAAATAACATTCTTTTATAAGGGATAGGAATATGAGGATTCTTAAGAAATCCTTTTATGAATTAATATACTCAAAAACTATAAAATTATTTAGCAATTAATTCTATTAAACTTTTATATTAATATACTATTATTTATATTATAAATGATTATTCTATCAAATTCTTAATTTATCTTATTATTTTTATTATATTTTTATCAATATGATATTTTATTCTTATTGAAATTATATTTTAATCCAATTTAAATCAATTATTAATATTATTTTAAAAATCAAATTTATTTAGTAAATAATAAATCACTACAACTGTTCATTTATTATCAAAAATATTTTTATTCTATATTCAATTAGTAAAATCAACAAATTCAACTAAACCACAAAATAATTTAAATATAAGTTTGATATAATATTTATATTAATCAAAAATTACAAAAAAACCTTAAAAATAAAATTAATCAATACCAAAGTTAAGCAAAATTGTAACTCAATACATTAACAAATAAATTTTTATTTGATAAATTTATTTAAAATGTTATATTATTATTATTAATTTTGAAATCAAATATAAATAGTTGTAAAATTTTTATAAATTATTTCAAAATGTTTATATAAAAAAAACAAAAACTTTCAAATTATTTTCATTAGTTTTATATAAAATTGATACATCTTTTATAATAAATTAATTACAATATTTATTTTTAATTATTCAAATAATGTTTTAGTTAAATAAGTTAATATAATAAAATACAACTAAATTAGTTTTATAAATAATCTAGTCAAGTATTATGTTAATTATATAATAAATAAAATATAAATATAAATAATAAATAAAATATGTGATAAATAAAAATAAAAAATAAATAAATAATAAATAATAATTAATCAATAATTGAATAATTAAATAATTAAATAATTGAATAATTGAATAATAAATAATATATAATAAATAATAAAATAATAAATAATAAATAATAAATAATAAATAATAAATAATAAATAATAAATTAATAAATAATAAATAATAAATAATAAATAATAAATAATAAATAATAAATAATAAATAATAAATAATAAATAATAAATAATAATAAATAATAAATAATAAATAATAAATAATAAATAATAAATAATAAATAATAAATAATAATAAATAATAAATAATAAATAATAATAAATAATAAATAATAATAATAATAATAAATAATAATAATAATAATAAATAATAAATAATAAATAATAAATAATAAATTTATAAATATATAAATATATAAATTATAATGGAATAATAAATAATAAAAAGAGTATTAATATATAAAGAATGATAAATAAATAAATAAATAAATAATAAATAATAAATAAATTATATAATAATTAAAAATAAATTATATAATAAATTATTAAACACAATAAATGAGAACAACACATTAAAATATTTTATTTTTAAGATGGTTTTTATTTTGTTATACAATTTTTACTTTATATATATACATGCTTATTTCAATATTATTGGTAGAATAACTTATTTTAATTTACATTAATTTTATATTATTTGACACTCCCCCTCAATAAAATATTTTATTGTTAAGAATTTAAGATGGTTTTTATTTTGTTATACAATTTTTACTTTATATATATACATGCTTATTTAAATATTATTGGTAGAATAACTTATTTTAATTTACATTAATTTTATATTATTTGACACTCCCCCTCAAATCTAACTTTCAATTTTATTTAGATATTAAAGTTTGATTTGATTAATAGTTATTATTATTATTCCTTATTTTTTATCAGATTTTAAAAAGTAAATTATTTCTGAATCTATCCATTGATGTACTATTTAGGTATTTTGTGAATCCATCTGCTAGATTGTTTTCGGACTTAATATATTTTAATTTTATTGTACCTTTACTTATTAAATCTCTTACGTGGTGATATTTAGTATCAATATGTTTAGATTTTGCGTTAATTGATCTATTTTGGCAATTGTAGATAGCGGCCTTATTATCAATATTTATAGTCACTGATTTTATTTTGATATTTAATTCTTTAAAAATGTTCATATACCACAAACTGTGTTTTGCACAATCACTAACACTTATATATTCCGATTCCGCCGTAGAAGTAGCAACGGCATGTTGCAATCAACTTCAGGTTTCGTAATGATGATCGATGACTCTTAGTTGGTAAGTCATCGATCATCATTACGAAACCTGAAGTTGATTTCCTTGTCTCTTCGTCCCCGGCATAATCAGCATCAGCAAAAACTCTTAAAGTTTTTTTATTTGAAAATTTTATACCATAATTCAAAGAACCCTTTAGATATCTAAAAATTTTCTTCACATTGTGCCAATCTTCTATTGTTGGGTTTTTACTTTTTCTTGAGGCTCTGACTTCTGAGAATATTATATCTGGTCTTGTACATACAGCCAAATATAGTAAGTTTCCTATGGCACTTCTATAACTTGTCTTATTGAAAGCTTTGCATCTATTTTTAATTTCATTTACAGGTTTTAAATTTCTTATTGGTTTAGTATTTAATAAATTGTATCTTTCAATTAATTCCTTTATATATCCTTTTTGGTGTAGGATATATCCGTTCTTTTGTTTTTCGAATTTTATGCTGATTATGAAATCAACTTCGCCTATATCTTTAATTTTGTAAATATTTTTTATCTGATCTTTCACATCTAATATTTCATTTTTCTTACCTATTATTAGAATGTCATCTACATACACTGTTAATATACAAATAATTTCTTTGTTTTTATTTTCTTTTATGTACACACAGGGTTCGCTAATGAGCTTTTAAAATTTATTTTTATTAATGTTTCATTTAATTTTTCGTTCCACTGGCGGCCTGCTTGTTCAAGACCATAAAGTGCCTTCTTTAATTTCCAAAAGCCTTTGTTTTCCGGTGAGTATCCTTCCGGTAGTTTCATATAAATTTCTATCTCTAGGTCAGCATTTAAGTATGCTGCGTTGATGTCAATTTGAAATATTTCAAAATTTCTTTGTACAGTTAGGGCAACTATAACTCTAAGAGATTCTTGTTTTAATGTTGGCGAGAAAGTGTTTGAATAATCAATACTAAAACGTTGTGAAAACTCTTTCGCAACTAACCTGGCCTTTCGTTTTGTTATATTTCCATTTTCATCACGTTTACATTTGAATACCCATTTGCATGATATAAGGTTGGGCTTTTTGGGAATATTGTTTATTGTTTGAAAAACATTTAAATTCTTCATATTGTTTATTTCTACTTTTATTGCATTCATCTATTCATCTTTATCTGGTAGGTTGAATATATCTTTATAATTTTGTGGTTCACTAAAATTTTTATTTATTGTCTTTTCTAATTTTGTTTTTTTTTGATTGTGGTATTAACTGTATTATCTTCATTTTTTCTTTTATTTCTTCTATCATTATCATAGATTGTGAGAAAACTAGTTGATGAGGTTGATTCAGAGTTTGTTATGTTTTTATTTTTATCGTTATCACTGTGTTCTGTAATAGTTTGATCTGAATAAGTATTACTAACCTTATTGATTTTATTATTGAGTTCTATTGGTGATAAGGTGATTCTATTCTATAAATTGGAGTTATTGAAATTGTTAGTACTAAAATACTTACCGCTCCCCCTGATTTAGGAAGAGGGAATAAAATTCAAAAAAGTATTAGGGATACGAGAGATAAGGTTAGAATCGGCGGGATTATCTTCGAAGAATTCTACAGATCTTGAGAAAATAATTTTGTTCGTTTCTAAATTAAGGATTTTATAAGCTGAGGAGAGAGGATGGTAGCCAAGGAAAATACCGGGAAGAGCATTATTTTCAAATTTATTCCTGAAACATTTTGGTACGTAAAAGAAAACTTTGCAACCAAAGACCTTAAATTTTGAATAATCAACTTTTGACTTGAAAAGAACTTCAAAAGGAATTTTATTATTAATGCCTGAATGTGGGATTCTGTTATGTATATAATTTGTAGTGTCAACGGCATATTCCCAAAATTGGTGACTAATCCTTGCGTCATTTAAAAGAGCTTTGGCAGAAGAAATTAAAGTTCCATTAAACCTTTTAGCACGTCCATTTTGTTGAGGATTGTGAGGTACTGTAAATTGCTGAGTGATTCCATGATTAATACAGAAAGATTTGAATCTGCTATTTTTAAATTCAGTACCATTGTCAGAAAATAATAGATTTGTTGAACATATTAGTAATGGATTTTGCCCAAACAAGAAATTTATCGAATACATCGCTTTTACTTTCGAGAAAGAATACCCAACCGAAACGAGAGAAATCATCAAGAATAGTTAAAAAATATAAATTGCCGAAGAGAGATTCGTTGATAGGACCTACTAAATCCATATGCACTAATTCGAAAGTAGACTTTGCTTTGTTTTCTGATTTTTTAAAACTGAAGTTTTTCATTTTTGAATTGGAACAAACAGGACACTTTGATTTAATATTAATCTGAAGCAATTTATTTTTAAAGTGATTAATATTAAAATGTCCAAGGCGGCGATGCCAAAGGTTGATTTTGTCTTTTCTGGAGAGATTAGATAAACTGTATACTGAAGGAAAGTTTCTAATTTTATTAAAAACTTATGGGGTAAGTAGAAATCCAAACTATAAAAATATTTTGTAGATTTGACTTCAAAGTAGTAATTTTGTTGCTATGTTGATCATATATTGAAGCGAATGAATCGTTATTATAGAGACCATGCATCTTCTCTCGTGACCAACGGTAAAGGATTTTTCTAGTGTCTTCCATGTTTCAAAGGCGGTTTTTCCATGGCTTGCGATAATTTTTCTTGTTTCTTCACCTAGACTATTTATGATGATCCACTTTACCATAACGTCACTTTTAATATCCAGGAGGCTTGTTTCTTTGTCATATACCAGGCTTGGGTCAAATTGGTCAGTTAAACAATCATCAGGATCATCTTTGATGTCTCTTCTCCTAAGTTTTTTTACCTTTCCTGTTAAGGAATAACTTACGAGGTTATTATTCATTAGTGATAAAGAATATTAGTTCTCCAAACTGGGCAGTTTTCCGTAGTTAATTCAACTACCCGGTTAAAATTTTCAGAATAAGTAAAATTGATTCCTTTTGGAATTGATTGTTCGTTTTCACTGACAAGGGTCGGTTGGTTTGATGTTTGACGTCTTCTCATTTTGTTTTGACTTCTTAGATGTTGTGATTTTTTTGAAAAGAAAAATAATTTTATTACAAATATAATGAATATTATTAAGATGTATTTGAAGAGTTGAAAAAAAATTATTATTGAGCAATTCAAGGTTATACAAATAATGTTATTATTTTCAGTATTTGCTTAATTAATTTCAATATTATATTGTTTTTTTTTTTTTTATTTGATATATAATAATTATTTTGATTGGTTCAAAATAATTATTATTTTATTTTTTTTATTTTATTTTTTTTTTTGTTAAGTATTTATTGGGGAAGAAATAAAAAATGAAGTTTAATATTTTTATTGGATAATTTATATTCTTACGTATTAATATATTGTTTATTCAAATTAGTTCCATGAATCCATGTATTGCCATTTCATTCAATATAATTTATAATATAATTAAAATATTGGTTAATTTATAATTTTTACGTATTAATATGTTGTTTATTTAAATTAATTCAGTGAATCTACGCATTGCCAATTTATTTAACACTATATATAATGAAATTAAAATATTTATTTATGTATTTAATAATATTCAGCACTATCGTTTAATAAACGCTGACCAATATTCAGCACTATCTTTTAATAAACGCTGACCAATATTATGCACTATCTTTTAATATTATTAATTTCACTTATTAAAAGACGTAAAATAATAATAAAAATTTAAATATGATTATCAAATAAAAATTAAATATAAATACTAACATAAATAATACAATTAATATTATATATTAATTATATAATTTAATAACAAAAAATAATTGAACAATGAAAATATTACATATATATATATTAAAAGAATTAAACTATATTGTATTTTAAATAATAAAAAAAAATAAAAAGAAATAAATGAAAATTATTTATTTACAAGTTTACTATTTACAAGACTTTTTATAATTTAATAAAGAAAATTACTTTTAATGTAATTATTTATTATTAGAAATAATTAAATACATGATTAAGTTAAAGTTTATATTAATGAATTAATAATATATGAAAAATGAATATTTTTAATATTTTTTAAAACATTTTCAATAAGTTTTGTTAAAAATAATTGTTGATAATTTGTTTATAGTTTTGATTATTATTTATTTATTATTGATTTTTATTAATTATATTTTTATATTAGAGAAATAACAAGAATATTTTAAGGTGGACTTTTGTTTATAATTAAGGTATAATTTATTATAAAATTTTACTTTGCATGAGCTTTTTCGATTTTAGGTTGGTATCGAAATATTTTTAAGTTTTAATTAATACAGCTTTTTTACTATAATTTTTTCTAAAAAGTAGAATTTTGGAGAAGAGTTTAATTTAATTTTATTTTTAAGTTTATGGATGGTTATCCTTTTACTAATTTGATTTAGTTTAGATTAGATTAAATTTTTTAATTTTATTAAGAGTTAATTTATAATTTCATTATATTTCAAAAATTTATATAACAGATACATGGTAAAATGATACCTATCCAATGATATCATTATAGTTATGCAATGTATCTATAAACAGTTAACAATTTTTAGTACAGTTATTTTATTATATTTTATTATTAATTTCTATATTATAGTTTAATTAATTTTTAGTTAGATAGTTTTATAATTAATTAATTAGTGAATTTATATAAACCAAACATGTATCCATGTATCTAATTATTAAATTATAATCATGTATAAATAAACCATGTACTTGAATCTGTAACGCATTAGCATTACTATTAATGAAATTTATATTAACAAAAATATTTTATTATTAAATAAAAAAAATAATTAAATAATAAATTATAAATACTTAGTGAAAACCCAACTTCCTATTAATGGATAGAGTAAATATTATTGTGTTATATTATTTAAGTGTTGAATTATTATTATTTATTAAAGAATAATAAAACTTTTTCATAGTAAAACTCTAATATAGAGTTGTTAGACTTTAACAATTTAAGAAATGTTATTTCTGGTATAGTTGCTAGTTATTATTACCATGAATAAAACAAATTAAGGAATTGATTCATACTTATTATTAGTATTATTTTATTTTTTTAACATTAAATATATGGAAATTTCCTTATAGATCAAGAAATTAATAGAATTTCCTGATAATTCTTATGTTTAATTAAATAAAATTTATTTTATTATGTTTTCTCTTTTTACTAAATTCTTCAAATTTTAAGAACTTTTTGAAACTTTTATTTTTTTATATTTTGATAACTTAAACTATTTAAAAAAAGTATAGATATGGATAAAAATTCTTAATAAAAATGATTCTTTTCTTCTTTATTTTTATTTTAATTATTATTTTATAAAAAAATATAATTTTTAATAAAACCTTTTTTTAAATATTAATACTATATAAATCCTTGCTGCTTATAGTACAATAAGAAATATTATAAATAAAATAAATAAAAAAAATAAAATAAAACAAAAATGAAAGTTTGTATTAGTGTTTTTTTAAGATATTTATTATAAATTTTTTTATAATATTAATAGTTTTATAATCCACTGGAACTTTATCTTGAAATTCTTATTTGACAATACTGAGGTTACTACATGAGTCCATTAGAGCTTTACCCTTGACCCTTGATAGCATCGATCAATATATCACCCTTAGAAATATCATATTCACTAAGTTCTATATTCTTACTTTCTGAGATGTGGTCAATATTTTTAATTAAAATGGTTGTGGTACAAACATTGCTAAAATATCAGAAATTTTGGTTTTAATCGTTCATAAATTTAATAGTGTTTAAATCTTCAATAACATAAGGTTTATGGTCAGAAATCATTTTAATGATTATTATACTCTTGGATCTTTTGATATGGAATTATTATTATTAGTTTTATATTTTACAAGATTGATTAACATTTAATTTAAAGGATTATCTTGGTTTTCATTTTGAATAATAATTTCAGGTTCATTTTCATCAATTTCAATACAATCAATAGGAGATTCAGAAGTACTAGCTCATTCCTTATTTTGAATTTCTTTTTCATTCTCTTTTTCTTTGTTTACTAATGGTAAATGAATTTGAGTTTGAATCGTTTTTAATTTTGATTTTTCTTTTAATTCATTTTCTCTTTTCTTTCTTAAAACTGATGTGGCCATGAGTTTAGGACTATCTTCAAGACTCCTGTTAATTATTTTTTCCTTTTTTGGGTTCAGAGTCATCATTTTCCTTATCTAACTTTCTTTTTATTGTTCCACAAAGATAATCAATAAGTTCTTCTTCTGAATTAGAAACACTAAAAAAGAAAAGAACTCATTTTCGTCTTCAAAATAGGGTAACAATATTTGTACTTCTGGTGAATACGTGTCTGATTCATAGTTAATTTGTTCAGGCTCTGCAGTTGATTCTTGATGGAAACAATTTATATTGATGATAGGAGTGCTTCTTCTCCCATTTAGTGATTTAAAGATCTATATTCAATATATTACTGACAATTCATATTAATAATCCTTTGTAATTTTGGACAATATGTTTGGTTATGACTATGTTCTTTACAGAAGAAACTATTATTAATGGCTTAAGCTTTCATTCTTCAGGTAAAGTCTGCTATATCGTCAGTATTTATCAGATTTTCTGTTTTCATAAAAATTATTTTTACTCTATATGATCTTCTTACAGTAGAACTAGAACTAGAATTACAGTTTTCATTTTCTGGTCTAAGAATTATTCTATCATTTTTCTTAGCAACATAGAAAGCTTTTTCTTTAGAAATATCATCCTAGGTTTCTCTATTGTTTTTAAGAGAAACAACATAATATAAGCACTAATTTGGGCTTTCTTCTTTTTATTCAATTTAAAGAACAATATCTTTTAATAAATTTCTTTACTGTACTTTTTCGTTTCTTCTAATATTTTAAAGCTCGAATATCCCTGAGAAACTGATTTTGATTCTCTTTAATTCCATAAAACATTTCTAAGGTTTCTACAATTTTGACTATGGAGGGAAAATATTCTGTTTCCTATTCATCATTGGAATCCTCTTCATCATTGGAGTTGTGATTACCTTTGGCATTCTTCAGATCTTTAATAATTTGCCTTAGTTCTCCTTTAGATGGTTAAGACTCAAGCAATAAAAGTTTTCTATGGATTGTTAAAGTCTTGTAAGTCAATCCATAATTGGATATCAGAAGACCAAAATTTAATATCTTGGCTTTTTTTGGTAAGAGGATCAATATTCTTTAGTTATTTCTTGAGTTCTTTAAAATTTATTTGTTCATGTTGATTCATTCTTGATAAATTTGAAAAATAATATAGATTTAATAATAATAGTTGATTTAGAAAAGATAATAATTTGATTACTTGAATATACTATTGAAGAAAGATCTTTGGAATTAATCTTAATGTAACGTTTTTTTACACTCAATAGGTCTACACTAAGTAAAAATAATTTATTTTTTTAATAAAATATTTCATTATTTTTTTTGAATTATAAATTATTTATTATTATTAATTAGTGGTCATAATATTTCAAATTATTTATTAACTAATTAATAAAAGCAGGAAGAAAAAATTTTTATTGATAAATTCACATTTATTAAAACTAATTAATAAAAGCAGGAAGAAAAAAATTTATATTGAAAAATTCACATTTATTAATACTATTTCAGAAAACCAAAGTTTGAATTGATGAAAGTTCGAGAAATCGAGATTTCTTTCTAGAATATGAATATTATAAAAAAATAAAAAAAAATAATTAATAAAATAGAACTTTCTAGCTTCATTCGATATGGAATTTCCAACAGAAGAAACTCTAGTACTTTCTTCGATAATCTAGTTGTATTGAACTACGATTATTATAGATTGGAAAGCGTATGAATCGAAGTTCGGCTTGATGGTCATAATGCGTTACCACCAGACTATAGTAACTATTTTAGTAACTTTAGACTTCGTTATATGGTCCTCTTCCAGGATTCAGATACTAGATAAATCTTAAAGTTAGGCAAAGTTTAGACTTTAAAAAAAAAATAAAAATAAAATTAAAAATTTAAAAAATTTAAAAAAAATTAAAGAGTGAATTTTTCTAAGGGCTTATAATAATAGTTTGATAAGAATAATACATGGTATTAATATAACATAAGGAAGCGAAAGTACCCAAAAGTACCCAATAGCAATAGAAAGAACCTAGAATATTCTAACCTTTCTTCTCCTCTTGATAAAAACAGTAAGGGTCTCTTGCCTCCAACTTTATTTATGTCATATGGATTTGTATTATCAATATTATATAGAGTCCATTTTGATATTGTTTACTCGCTAATTGAATTCAAAAGGTGTCCTAAATGTCATTCCTATATTAGAATTCCCTCGAAAGAGAATTTTATAAATTCGGTGAAGAGTAGGATTGATAATTCAAGATATTTTAAAAATAAAAAAATAGACCCCAAGAAAATAAATATTTTAGCCTTTTCCGTTAATGGTAATTCAGAGGTATATTCTTATGCTGTTTCTAATTATTTGTATAATTATAATTCTTCTTTTTCTTTCCTTATCATCATGCTCAATACCACTAAATTATATACAGTATCAAATTACAGATATGAATTTATTATCTCCTCATCATCTAATTTATTTTGTAAGGACAATCCTTTAGTGAAAGCAATATTTCTGACTATATAATATTTTAAATTCTTTTTTGTTCAGAAACATCTTTATTATTTATAGATAATTATTGTTTAAATTTATATATTTATATATAATTTATATATATATATTTTATTATATATATATTTATAAATTTATGTTTTATATAAATATTTTTTATTATTTATGAAAAGAAATTATTATGATATAAAAATATATATATATGTGTTAATAATATATGAAAATATTTATTTTAAGAATAATTATAATAATTTAAAATACTAAATTATTAAACAAAAAATATGTTAATAATATATGAAAATATTTATTATAAGAATAATTGTAATAATTTAAAATACTAAATTATATAATTTATTAAATTAAAAATATATTAATAATATGTGAAAATATTTATTTTAAGAAAAATAAATGTAATTTAAGTATTAATTAGCTAAAAGAGAAATTAAAACTAAAAATAGTTAAAAAATTTACTTCTAAAAATATATGAGAAAAAGTATAAAAGAAAATAAATTTAACATAAAAAACGACAGTTCTTTAACTCGTTAAAAAAAAAAAAAAAAGAATATTAATAAAATAAATAAAATTAATATTATAAATAAATATTATTTATTTATTTATAATTGGGTGTTACTTCATATAAACTTACAAGTTCATATTTTAATAAATAAAATAGTAATATTTAAAATATTCTATAATAATAAATCTTTTAACAATTTATATATTTAAAAATTTAAGTTTTATATATATATTTTTTATTACTTATATATTTAAAAATTTAAGTTCTATATATATATTTTTTATTATTTATATATTTAAAAATTTAAGTTCTATATATATATTTTTTATTATTTATATATTTAAAAATTTATACTTAAAAATTTATGTTTTATATATATACATATTTAGTTTATATTTTTTTTAAAAAAAAAAAATATTTCATCAAATCAACTAATTTTATTGATTTCTTTAATCCATGTAATAAATTAAAATTATTTATTTTTATCTTTATTTTAAATTTAAAGTAATAATTTAATTACAAAAAAAAAAAAAAAAAAAAAAAAAATTTTATTATGTAGATGTAAAAAATTTTTATTTACATTTATATTTCTTAAATAAAATGATAATAATATACGTTTTCATAAAGTAAAATTAATAAAAGTATTTATAAATAAATGACTAAAGAATATTTTTCTGAATCAGACATTAATTTTATTTGTAATAAAATATATAATCCATTTTCTAATGAAATTGTTCATTTCAAGTATACATTGAAAATCTACTTTCAGAAAATTAGAAAATTTCTTGAATAAAAAAGGAAATCGCCAAATTTTAAACCAGAAGAATTTGTTAAAATGGTTATAAATCATATTAATTCACATAAAGTGGCAGCAAATACTCATGTTGGAATTCTAGCGGCTCAGTCAATTGGAGAACCGGTCACTCAATTAGCTTTGAGTTGTTTTCATAAACTTGCAGGCGATGATACGATTAATGGTTTAAAAGAGTTGGTGTAAGTTAACTTATAATAAAACTGAGTTAAGTGTAGACGAATTTTATTTAAAACCAGAAATTATGATGAAGATTCAAAAGATAGAATTTTTAAATAGTTTTAAATATATAAATTTAAAAGATATTGTATTAGATATTGTTTATGACGGTTTTAATTTACGTTTTTATCTTATTCCCATACCGTTTTTGCCATTAGACTTCATCCTCTCATCATACACCAAGCTATTAAACAATATTTAAAAGATTCTAATAGCATTCTTGGAAAGTGAGATTCTTCATTTAATCTTTAGAATCTTTATATTGAATTTAAAAGCCCAGCTTCAAAAATATTAGACTAGTTAGATAGTAATGGTATAGAATATGTTGTTGAAGAAGATATATTATGTGCTTATAAAGTAAAAGAAAATTGTCCTAATAACATAATATACTTGGAAAGTGATGATGAATACGATGATAAATATGTTTTAAGTGATAACGAACAGAATAAAAATGAATGAAAAAATGAAGAAAAATATCATACCGAAATTAATAAGAAAATTTATATTTACTACCATTAAAAATAAATAAATATATAACTACATTATAAGTATAAATTTTATTAATAAATAGTTTAAATATTTAATATTTTTATTTTTTGTTGATACAGAATAATAAATATATGATAATAAATTTGGCATAGGGATTAAATTATTATAAATAATTATGGAAAATAATTTTGAAAATTTATCATTTTTATTAATAAAAAAAATTTATTCTTTATAATCAGACTCTTTTATTATGAAAAATTATTATATAAAATTACACTTTAAAAATGGAAAAAGTTGAACAAAATACGGAAAATTTTTATAAAGAAATAAATGGTGATTGTAATATTGAAAAATTAAAAAATATTGCTAATGAAAAAATATTTTTATACGAGACTTTATTAAGTATAATAAAGTTTTCCTATATTAAAGTAATAAATATTAATTTACTTTCATTAATGGTTAAATTAAATAAAAAAAATATATATAAATTAATTTCTAATAAGAAATACAATAAAAACTAGATTAATACATAAATTTATACTTTCCTTTGAGGATCGCGTAGGGTGCTTCTATATGGAGTTTCTTTGTTTCTTTGCTTATGGGAAGTTGAGAGCGCTGACGCAGTACTGGTATGGCAGTTAATCATATCATAACATATGTGGGAGACAAATGTCTTTAGTCTATAAAAAAAAAAAAAAAAACATAAATTTATGCTTTTACTACATTTCTTAATTAAAATAAATTTATTATTAATTAGAATTTTTATTTCTATTTGATTTCATTATAGTATTTTTATTTATCATTTTTTTTATTTAATCTTTAACCAATAAAGTCATATTAATTTGATAATAATAATATTTATTTATATATATATACACTACTTTTTTTTTTTTATATATATTAATTCTTATTCTTATTTCTTATTCTTACAAATTAATTGATTAATTTATATATTTATATGAATTTTTTTTTTTTTTTTTTTTTTTTTTTAAATTAGTAAAAACTTTAATGAAAATTATAAATACATAAATTCAGATAATCTTAGCCACATAATTAGTATTTTATAAATTGGGGATAATCCTTTTTCATTTTTATTAATTTTTTCATGTGGAATAATTATTGTCCATTGTAAATTTTTAAGTGTTTCCATTTCATAGTCAGGAATAGTTTCATTTGTCCAAAACCAAGCATAATTTGTTCTATAAAAATGAATTGGAAGAATGGACTTATTCCCTTCTAATATAAATACTTTATTATCTTTTCGGTTTACTAAATTATGATTCTTTAATTCTTCATAATTTTCTGGTGATAATTCATTAACAATACCCATAGTATTATTAATTTCATTTTTCCTTTTTCTTTCGTAAGTTGTAATTATTGCATTTTTTGCAATACTTAATCTTGTTGAATAATTATCATTTCCGCTTGTAGATTTATGAATTCCAACTACATGTAATGAATTGTTAATTAGTGGAGATCCAGAAGATGCAAAATAGGTGGAGCAATTATGAACAATATTACATCCTGATATAGATTTAATTATTCCGATTGAAGCCGATAATTTTTGTATATTTTCATTTTCTTGTAAGTTTTTATCTTTTGGTTCATTAGCTGGATATTGAATAACCATGATAGGGTCAGTTATTACACATTCTCTATCATCTGCAGTAAGGAAATACGGAGTAATTCTATTAAAAACTTCATTTTTTAATTCAATAAAAGTAACATCAATAAATTCATCAGTAAAAATAAACTTTATATCATTTGATTTTATTGAAATATTTTCTTTTCTTTCTTCAAAATATATTTCAAAATTTTGACTTTCTCCATTTATTACATGATTATTTGTCATTAATCCATATATTATTATGTCATTATATTGAAGTTTAACAAAGAAACCAGTTCCAAACATTTTTTTTCCATGTTTAATAAGTTTTATAATACATACAGATTTATTTGAAATATCTTTGATATCATCAAAACTTGGAATTGGTTGTAAAACTTTTTTTGGATCATTTTCATTATATATATAATTCTCATCAATACTTTTATTTCTATATTAATTATATTATGGAATTATTTAATAATTATATTTATATAATTATTAATTTATAAAATTAAAGTTTTTTATTAATCAAATTTCAAAGATATATATAATTATTGAAAAGTATATATATATATATATAAAATATGTATATGTATTTTAATTATAAAGTAATTATTTCGAATAAAATGAATTTTAATTTTTAAATTTAAATATTCTTTTTTTTTTTTTTTTTTTTTTTTTTTTTTTTATTTTTAAATATATATATATAAAAGATGTAGTTTATAAATTTAAATAAATATCAAGACTTACTTTTTTGTTATTGGTTTTCCGTTTTCTTCATGGTAAATTTCTTTTTGATTTAATCCTTTATTACCAGAATCATTATCAAAGGATTCATCATCATCATATGTAATATTTAATGTTGAATTTTTTATTTCATCTTCATTTATAATATTTTTTTCTCTTAATAAATTTAGAATTTTACTATTATTAAGATATTCAGCAAAAGCTTTTGCAATGATTAATGGAGTATTTTTGATTTTATCTTTAACATTAATATTGTCATTTTTTTCGATTAATTTAGAAATAACCTCTTCTTTAATAAAATAACATGCAACCAGTAATGGTGACATATTATATTCCCCTTTATAATTAATATCTGCATTATTATCAATAAGTTTTTCAAATATATTTATGCTATTTTTATTTACTAATTTGGATGCCATAATTAATAGAGAATTTTGATATTTATTTTTTATGTTAATATCTGTACCATATTCAAATATTTCATTTATTGTATTAACATTATTATTTTTACATGCATCTATTAAAATTTTACATTCATAATCAAATAGTATATTCTCTATATTCTTGTAATCTTCATTTTTAGCAATATACTTGTTGATTTTTTTTAATTCATTCTTTTCAATTTTAACGCCTTTTTCTAATATATATTTTACAACATTTTCCATCTTGTTTTTACAAGCAATGTATAATGGTGTTTTATTATTTTTTGCTATTTTTATATTTAAATCTGCACCCTTATCAATTAAATATTTAATTATAGGGAATTTTTGCTTATATAATGCACAAATTAAAGGAGTTTCACCTTTATTGTTTTTTACATTTATTGTCGCATTATTTTCTACTAAATATTTTACTATTGGAAGATCACAATATTGAACTGCAATTAATAATGGTGTATTGCCAGCATTATCGCTTACATTTAATTCTGATCCATTGTCAACTAAATATTTTATTACAGAATAGTAATTTTTTGTGCATTCTGTTATTAAAATATCATTTAAATTTTTTCCATTGTCGATTAATTTTTTAATAGAGTCCATTTCTTTATTTTCTTCTATTTTTTTTTCCATTAATTTGTCTATTTTTTCTTTAAGTTCACTTTCATTTTTATAAATTATTTTAATATTTTCATTATATTTAATAAATAACTCAATTAATTCATTCATTATCCCAAAAATATTATCAATATCAGTTTCATTTATTTCTAATGTAATATTGTTTTTATGAGCATATTCTATTAACTTTTCTGCCATATTTAAATCATTATAATACCTAATTGCGATTAAAAATGGATAATATCCATAATTATTTTTCTCATTTAAATTTAATTTAATATCATTTTCATTCGCATATTGAATAATTAATTTAACTATTTCATTATTGTTTTTTAACAACGCTAGTAAAATTGGATAATTTCCATCTTTATATTTTTCATTTAAATTTAATTTATTATTTTTATCTTTTTCAGTTTCTATAATTGATTTAATTTCATCTATATTATTATTTTCTATTGAATTTTTAAATTTAATTTTTATTTTTTCTTCTATTTCTTTTTTAGGCTCAATATAATTTATTTCCTTTTCTTTATATGTTTGATAAAATGTACGTCCATCTTCAATTTTAAAAAGTGTTGCAATAGCCCAATATCCTGCTTCTGAATCTATCACCTTTATATAATCTCTAACTCCATTAAAAATTTTTCCAATTTTTGCACTATGCTTTCTTAATGGATGCCAATATGCAGAAAGTATATCTGTATTTTTATTAGTAAATATACTAATAAAAATACCTGATCCTGAATTTGTTTTTCCTGTAAAAGTCCAATTATCATTAGGGTCATATATAAAATCTGTCTTACTTATAATTTCATTTTTGAAAATTTCCACTGCTTTTTCTATGGTATATATTTTTATATTATCTTTTTCATTATTTTAAAATATATATAAATATTATATTAAAAAAATTAGTTTTATTAAAATTAAAAATATATATTATATTAATTAATATTTAAAACCATACCATTATTATCTGTTTGATATATTCTTAAATAACATCCAACAATAAATTCATTCATTAGAGGTTCATTATTATTAATATTTACAGAAATATTTTCTGTTGTTGTGTATAATCCGTGAACTTTAATTAATTTCGATGAACCTATGAAAGTCATAATATTAGAAATATTAAATTTTTAATTAATATATATATATATATTTAATTAAAAATTGTATAAATTACAAACATAATATATATTAAATTTTTAAATAAAATACTTTTTATATTATAAGATCTGTAATCATTTTTTTTTCTCACTGCAAAAACATAACTAATGTATGGATTCCCAAAATCTTTTTTATTTTTATTTTCAATATAATCTAATGTTAATTCAAACGTATTATTATTTTTTGATTCAACAGTAAAATTCCTTTAATGAATTATAATTATATATTATTTTTATGTATATATATAAATTAATATTTTTATAATAAAATGGCAGTTTTAAATTTTAATAAAAAAAAAAAAAAAAAAAATTAATATATATAAATACCAATCATAACATCCAAGATTAAAATCATTATCTGATATGCTTTTATTATTTAAATTTAAACTATATTCAAAGAAACTTTCTGCATATAAAGCAATTCCATAATCATTTATTATATGATTTCTTATTATATTAATATAATTTTCTTAAATAAAAAATAAAAAAATTATATAAAATTAATATAATTTCATTTAAAATTTTAGAAAAAATAAATTTTATTTTATGTATTAATAAAATATAATACCATATGAAAAATCTTGGGTTATTTTATTATATAATTAATAAAAAAATATTATTTTATTATAATTAGTTTATATAAATTAATAAATAAATTATAAATATAATTTTTTATTATCAATATTTTAATATAAATAAAATCTATTTTAGTATTTTTTTTTTTTTTTTTTTTTTTTTTAAAAAAAAAAAAAAAACAACATACCTTTAATATAATAAATTCGCATATATATTCCACCAATTATCTCTGAATGGTTTTTATTAAATTCTTTAAAATAATCTTTTATACTATTTAAATTAATAAATTTATCTATAGTATATTTTTTTATTGTCTTTATAGATGAATCAGAGTCATTTGTAGTATCAGTATTAAAATATAAAAAATTATTTGTTGCTATTAATATATATTTAATTTAAATTATTAATAATAATTACAAAAACAATATTATCTCTTTTTTATTGGTAAATATTATTATTAATTTTTTTTTATCTTTATAATATTTATTATAAACAAACCTTTAGTTTTAAAGAATGAATAATCTTTACAATTTCTAATGTAAAATACTAAGTTTGTTTTTATAATTTTATTTAACAAATTCATATTTTCTAATTGAAATGAAAGATACTGTTGTCCTTCAATTAATTTTTTTTCAATTGATAAATTCCTAAATATTTATAAGAAAACAATTATAAATGTAAACTTTATTAAACTCAAATAAAATTTTATTTCATTTATATTTATATATTACCAATTATTGATGCCATCATTGAAATCATTATTGGAAATGGTATAATTATTATTAAGTTTAAAAATTTCATTAAAACTTAAATTAATTTCATTATACTGCTCTTTCATAATTTCTTTTTCATTTTTATCATCAATAAAACTTTCAATCTTGATTTTAAATTCATCTATTATATAAATATATTAAAATTTATAGAAATTGATAATTTTAATTAAAAATGAATAAAAGAAATAACTATTATTAAAATAAAATAAAAAAAATTTTTTTTTTACTTTCATTATTATTTTTATATCTACGAAGATAAATCCCTACAGTTAACTTATTATCTTTTAAAATCTTTTCATTTAATTTATTCACTTCAATTAAATCAGTTATTTCATGATAATAATCGATATTATTAAATCTGAAAGTTGCTTTTATATTTTTAATTAATATTTATTGACAGATTTAATATTATTTTATTATATAGTAACAATTAATAATAAATTATATAAAAAATAAAAATTCAAAAATTTTCATATTATTATATTATTATTAAATTTTTATAAAAATTAACTTTTGCGTACTATTTTTGGCTTCATAACTTTCATATGATAAAGAACCATCATATTTTCGTATATATAAAACAAATACAGTAGGAACATTAAGATTAAACTGATTATCTTCATTATATTTATAATTATTGTCAGAACTATAATATTTTAATGCATTATAATTTTCTAAAGCCATTGAAACATATTCATCTTTTTTATCGGAGCCATGAGGATATAAAGTTAAATTCCTGTATAATAAAGTTTTTTTTTTTTAATTTATGAATATACAACATATATTTATTTCGTATTTTTAATTATAATAATATTACCAATTAAGGCCACATAACTTAAAATTTTCTTTTGTATTTTCATTTTTTAATCCTTTCCAGTTTTCTATATCCCATTCAAAAATATCTTCAGATAGTAAATTCTCATCTGATAATTGGAAATTAACTTTAAATATTGTCATAATAATTTTAGTGTCTAACAATATTTTAATATAAATAATTTATATGTAATTAGAAATAGAATTCGATTTTTTTTTTTTTTTTTAAAAAAAAAAATTACTTATATTTCATTGATTAAAAAAAAAAAAAAAAAAAAAAAAAAAATACCAAAAGATCTCTTTTTTTTAATACTATTTTGAGATGATTTTATTGAATATATTTCTTTATCATTGGTATTTTCTTTATACGTTTTACAATATGAATATCCAAATTCATTATCAGCTTCATTAATAGCTATAGCCCAATATCCTGCATCCGATATTTCATTTTTAACATCAGTTTTAATACCATTAATTTTTTGGCCAATAATTCCTTCATGCCTTCTTAATGGATGCCAATATCCTGATATCATATAACTATTTTGATTAATATGAATGAATATTCCTGTTCTAGAATCTTTTTTTAAAATTAATGTCCATTTTTCTTTAGGATAAAATGTTATATTTTTTTCATTTAATTTTTCTTCAAAAACTTCCATTGCTTTTTCAGCTGTTAATGTTTTGATATTATCTTTAATGATTTTAATTAAATAAAAAAAAAAAAAAAAAAAAAAAAAAAAAAAAAAAAAAAAAAAAAAACATTTTTAATCAAAACCTATAAATTATATTATTTAGTAATATTAATTTATTATTATTATTATTATTATTTTAAATCTTACTATTAATATCAGTTTGATATATTCTTATATAAACACCAACAATTAAATTATTTATTTTCAATTTATTATCATTATCAGAACTTATAAACGATTTTTCAATAATTTCTTTATTTTCATCAGAAAGTTTTATAAATTTAGTTGAACCTAAATGAAATCGATATAATAATAATAATATATTATGTAAAAATAAACATTAATAAAGAAATCTTTTTTATTTTTTATTTTTTCTATTTTTCTGAATTTTAATGTAATTATTATATTAATTTTAATGAATTTATAGTTATTTTTGATTTATTGCATTCTATTATATTTTTATTTATATAATTTTATAATTTTTAATTATTTATTCAACAAATACTTTTTATTTCATATATTTGGTAAGCATCTATTTTTCTTAATATAAAAACGTAATTTATATAAGGATCACCACAATTATTATTTTTTTTGCCAAGATATTTTAATTTTAAATCATATCTATTATTTATCAATTCAACATCAAAATCCCTTATCCAAAATTCAGTTATATATATTAAACAATAAAATTAATAAATAATTTTTATTATATTTTTTATTATAATTAAAAAAAAAAAAAAAAAAAAAAAAAAAAAAAAAAAAAGAAATGTAAAAATCAATACCATGAATATTCTCCTATTGTATAATTAATACTGTTATAAACTCCATTACTATTAAAAGTACTTTCAAAATAATCTTCAGCGTGTGTAACAACACTATAATCATTGATTATATTATTTCTAATTTTATTATAATAATTCTCTATTATAATAAAAAAATTAAAATTAATATAATATTTTACATCATATTATTAATATTTTTATATTATTACAAATATTTTACCTTGGGAAAAATCTTATATAATTAGGAATTTATTATTATTATTATTATTATTATAATTATAATTATTATTAGTTGTAGTATGAGAATAAGTATGATAATCATTATTAGTATCAGTATTAGTATTTTTATTATTAGTTTTATTAATTTATAATAATGAATTACGATTAAAATATTTAATACAAAAATAATTTTATACCTCTTTTATTATAAATACATAAATATATTCCAACAATAATTGAATCAAAACTTTTAAATCTTTTATTTAATTCTTCGATTTTTATAAATTTATTCATTGTAAAATCTTCAACTAAATTAATGGACATATTATTATTGCTCTCACCAAAATAAACGAAATTTTCAGTTGCTAAAAATATAAAATACAATAGTTTTATCAAAATATAATAATTTATATTAAATTAAAAATGATTATTAAAAAAAAAAAAAAAAAAAAAAATAAACATTTATAATAAAATATTAAAAATCCAAATATTAACCTTTCGTTTTAAAAAATGAATAATCTATGTTGTTTCGAATAAAAAAAACTAAATTTGTTTTTATATAGTTAATTTCATTATTATTATTATTATTATTATTACTAGTATTATTATTATTTAATAATTGAAATGAAATATAAAATTCATTATTTAATTTTTCTTTTTTTACAACAAATTCCCTATTATAATTTTTTTTATATAAAAAAAATAATAATTAATTTAATAATTAAAATAAATTATTAATTTTATAATAAATATTTATCTAATATTTATTTTACCAATCCCAATTTTCCGATGAATTAGTTATAGAATCTTTTTTTGAAATTTCATCAAATTTAATTTCGAATTCCTTGTAGTACTTTTTAATAATAAAATTATCATTTTTGTTATTTATATAACTTGCAAGTTTATTACTAAACAAAACTTTATAGATATAATGACATAAATATTTTATTTTAAAAAATATGTAATAATTTTAAGTAAAATATTTTAACTTTTATAATTTTATAATTTCTTTATTATTTAATTTATACCTTCATCATTATTTTTATATCTAAAGAGATATACACCCACAGTTAATTTATTATTCTTTAATAATTCCTCAATTTTCTTTATTTCTACTAATTGATGTACTCCATAATAATAATTATTATTGTCATACGTAAAACTTGCTTTCAATATTTAAAAATTTTGAATATTATAATTATTACGTACCCATTTATTTTTAGTTATATTAGTTTATAGTTATAATTTTATAATAATTATAATAATTGAAATAATTTAATATTTAAAAAATAATTATAATAAATACTTTGTTTTGCCTCATATTTGGAAAAATCATCATTTTTTCGTAAATACAAAATAAACCTGGTAAACACATTAATATCATATTGATTATCATCATTATATTTATAATTGTCATCATAGTTGTAATAGTTTAATGCATCAAAATTTTGTAAAAATAATGAAATGTATTCATTATTTACGTCAGAACCATTAGGAAATAAAATTAAATTCCTATATAAATATTATTGTTTTCATTATTATTATTATTATTAATTAATAGTTTTTTTTTAAAAAATTATCATTAACATTAATATTATTTATAAATTTCAAAAAAAAATTAATAATAATATTATTTATTATATTAATTTTATAATAGTAAAATTACCAATTAAGTCCACATAATTCAAAAGTTTCACTTTCATTTTCATTCTTTAAATCTTTCCAATTTTCAATATTCCATTCAAAAATATCTTCATTTATTAAATCTTCATTTGTTATTTTAAATGATTTTTTAATTTCTTCCATAAATGTTTTTATTTCCCCTACAAATCATATTTTAAAATCAAATTTATATTATATAATTATTTTATTAATAAATTAAATTATAATAATTAAATAAAATGAATTACCATCAGTATCCATATTGTTAACATTATTTAATTTCTAAATTAATAGTAATAATGATAATTATATAATTAATATCATGTATAATATATGTATAATATCTTTAAGGTTTATATTTTTAATTATTTATTGTATTATATACTAAATACAAGAAGATTATTTAATGTATTATACACTAATACAAGAAGTTAAAAATTTTTATTATAAATAAAGAATATATCCAATCTTACAATCCAATCTTAACAAATATTAAATTTAAAAAATTATAATAGTTTAAAAACAATTTTTATATACAATTATAATAATTATAAAAATTTAAAATGACAAAATGCAAATGGAATAATTATTAACAAATTATTAAAAGATTTGCTCATTTGGAATATTAAACTTTCAAATTATTAAATATATATATATATATTTTTTTATAAATATTTTTGATATAAAGTATTTCTTTATTTTTTTTTATTTTTTTTTTATTATTAATATTTTTGATATAAAGTATTTCTTTAATTTTTTTTTTTTTTTTTGAATAAAGTTTTAAAAGTTTTAATAGAGAAAGTAATTTTTTTAATATATATGAATAAAGTAATTTTGTTTCATTTACTGTATATTATAATTTTTTTATTTTATAAATATTTTATATATATATTTTTCACAAAAAAAAAAATTAATAATAAAATATAATTAAATTATAATATAATAGAATATAATAGGATAATAAGTACAATAAAAAAAAAAAAAAAATTCAAAAATTTTAATATAAATGTATCTATATAAGTTTTTGATATAATATTTAAAAAGGATGATCATTTTCTTTGTTATATTTTTTATTATAATTATGGTCTAATTTTTTAAATATTTCTTTCATCTATCTTTGAAAGGGATTAATGTATATATATATACAGAGAGCGAGAAACAATAGTGTTAAAAATTTTTTACTCCTTAATTGTATTATAAAAAGTATGACCATTTTCAATTCTATGATGTATAGCGATAGCCCAATATCCTGGTTCTGATTCAACTATTTTTATATAATTTTTAACACTTTTAACAATTTCTCCAACTATTCCACAATGTTTTCTAAGTGGATGCCAATATGCGGAAAGCATATTTTTATCATCAAAGATACTGATAAAAATACCTGATCCTGAATTTGTCTTTGCTGTATAAGTCCACTTATCATTAGGGTTATATATAAAATCTGTGTTACATATTATTTTACTTTTGAAAATTTCCATTGCTTTTTGTGCGGTATATGTTTTAATATTATCTATAATTAAAATAATTAGTAGAAAATAAAAATAATAATAAAATTATCATTATAAAAATTCTTACCATTATTATCCGTTTGATATATTCTTAGGTAAATGCCAATAATTAAATTGCTTATTTCTAATTTACTATTATAATTGGAATTTATAAATGAATTTATAATAATTGTATTATTTTCCTTATCGATTTTAATTAAATCAGTTGAATCTTAATATTAATATTATAATATATATTATTTAGAAAAAAAAATAATAATAATAATGATAATATTTTAATTAAATGTTTTTTTATGGTATATCAATTAATAATAATTTTTATATTATGTATAAATATATATTTTTTTTTTTTTAAAAAAAAAAAGTATTGCTTTTTATATATATTACTTTCAATTTTATAAATTTCATAATTTTCTGATTTTCTTAATACAACAACATAATTAATATAGGGATCACCATAATTAGAATTTTGATCATTTTTACCAGTATATTTTAAAGTTAAATAATAAGATTTATCTTCTTTTAATGTGACATCAAAATGCCTATTTTAATTTCATAATTATAAATAAATATTTAATTATTATTTTAATTTTAATTACGTTTATATATTTTAAATAATTTTATATAAAATTTTTATAATTTAAATTATATAAATAATTGAAATAATTGGAATAGTACCATGAATAATTTCCAAGGTTAAAATCAATATTAGAATATATTCCATTATTGTTAAAGCTACTTTCAAAGTAATTTTCCGCATGAAGAGTAATACCATAATCATTTTTTATATTATTTCTCATAATATTAATATAATTATCTAGCATAAAAAAAAAAATTTTTTTATTTTATTTAAATCAATATAATATTTAATATTTATTAAATTAATATATCTTTATTTCAATAATTGATTATACCTTTCGCTAAATCTTTATTAAAGAGTTTTTTTTATATATAATTTTTATTATCATAATTATTGTTATTTTTGATGTTTGCATTATTTTTGTTTTTAAAATAATTATAATTTTTTAAATAATAAAACGAATGAAATATATTAAAGATATATTATTATAAATATTTTAATATCTAATTAAATATTTATATAATTATACCATTATTATTATAAATGCATATATATACTCCAGCAATTATTGAATTGCAATTACTGAATAATTTTGATAATTCTTCTATTGTTAAAAACTTATCCATTGTAAAATTATCAATAAATTTAATAGATAAGTAATTGTCGTTATTATTAGTCTCACCAAAATATATAAAATTATTGGTTCCTATTAATATATGATTAAGAAATTATTAATTAATATTAAAAATTAAATAAAAAAAAAACGAAAAATATATATATATATATATATATATATATTTACTTAAATAGATTATTTTTTTTTATTAAATAATCTTTATTGTTTAAATAAATTATATTATTAAACAATATAATTATATATATATATATATATATATAAATTAAAAAATTAAAATAAAATTGATAAACTGACCTTTCGCTTTGAAATAAGAATAATCTGTATCATTTCTAATATAAAATACTAAATTCGTTTTAATTGCTTTACCTATATTCTTTAGATTTGAAATCTTAAATGAAATAAAATATTTATCATTTATTGATTTTTTCTGAATTGATAAATTCCTAAAATTATGTTTTAAGTAAAATTACCTATTAATTAAATTATATAATTTTTTTAAATAAATATAATTATTTTTATATATCATACCAATTATTTTGATTATCGTTAAAATCTTCATCTTTAATTATATAATCATTGTTATATTTTAAAATATCATGAAGACTAACATTAAATTCCTTATAATATTGTTGTAAAATCATTTTTTCATTTTTATTATCAATGTAACTTTTAATTTGTTTTCTAAATTCATCTAATATTATATATATATTAAATATAATATATATATATATATATTATATTTTTGAAATTTGAATAATTTAGTGAATTTCAAATTAACTTATTATAAATAAATTAATAATAATTGATTATAAAAATATATATATATATTTTATTTAAAAAAAATTTATACCTTCATTGGTATTTTTATATCTACAAATATAAACACCAACAACTAACTTATTATCTTCTAATAATTGTTCATTAATTTTTTTTATTTCAGCTAATTCTTGTATTCCATGATAATAATTAATATTATCATACTTGAAACTTGCTTTTTTTTTTTTTTTTTTTTTTTTTAAATTTAAATATATATATATTATTAAATTTATATAATTATTAAATTTATATAATAAATATTATAAAAATAATAATGACTAATTAATATACATAAAGTAGCTTTTATATATATATATATATATATATAAATAGAAAAATAAAATTTATAATAAAAATAAAGTATAAAAGTATAAACATGTACTTTCTTTTGCTTCATATTTTGATAAATCATTACAGTGTCGTACATATAAGACATACTTTACGTATACGTTTATATTAAATTGGTTATCATCATTATATTCATATTTATCATCAGAGTTATAATATTTTAAAGCATCAAAGTTTTCTAAAAATAACGAAATATATTTTTTTCCTTTATTAGGAAATAAAATTAAGTTCCTATAATAATAATTAATATATTATTATTATTATTATTATAATTACTATTAATTAAATTAATTTTATTTTATTTTTATTATTATTATTAATTTTAAATTATATTATGATATGATATAATTACCAATTAAGTCCACATAAATTAAACAATTCACTTTTTTTTTCTGGAATTAATCCGTTCCAATTTTCAATATTCCATTCAAAAATGTCTTCTTGTAATAATTTATTACTTTGAAAATAAAATCTATTTTTAATTTCATTCATAAACAAATATTTTTCTTTATATAAAAAAAAAAAAAATTTAGATTAATTCTTTTTTATACATAAGAAAATATTGACATATTTATAATTTTTTTTACCATTTGAGTCCTCCGGTTCACAAATATAATTATCCAATGAATTTATTTCATTATTATTAACAATATAATCTTTTAATGTTCTATAATAGGTACATCCATATTGATTATCGGCTGTATTAATAGCTATAGCCCAATATCCTGCATCCGATATTTCATTTTTAACATCAGTTTTAATACCATTAATTTTTTGACCAATGATTCCTTCATGTCTTCTTAATGGATGCCAATATCCTGATATCATATAAGTATTTTGATTAATATGAATAAATATTCCTGATCCAGAATTTGTTTTTAAAATTATGGTCCATTTTTCTTTAGGATAAAATATTATGTTTTTTTCTTTTAATTTATTTTCAAAAATTTCCATTGCTTTTTCAGCGGTATATGCTTTAATATTATCTGTAGTTGTAATTTTAATAATAATAATATTATTAATAATAATAAATTAGTAAAACTATAACTTCAATTATTAATAATATAAATATATATTTAAATCTTACTATTATTATCAGTTTGATATATTCTTATATATACCCCAACCATTAAATCATTTACTTTCAATTTATCATCATTTTTATAATTTATAAATGATTTTTCAATAATTTTATTATTTTCCTTTGAAAGTTTTATAATTTCACTTGAATCTAAATGAATGAATTATATGTTTAAATATTATAATATTATATTATTTTATAATATTTTATTAATATTATATAAATACTTTCTTTTTTTTTTTTTTTTTTAATACAAAGTTGAATGTAATATAAAATTTAAATATTAAGTATATTATATTATTATTATATATATATTGAATTGTTAAATACTTTTTATTTTATATACAGTATAGTCATCCAATTTTCTTAATATAAATATATAATTAATATAGGGATCACCACAATTAGTATTTTGATTATTTTTACTAATATAAGTCAAAACTAAATCATAAGAATTATCTTCGTTTAACGTAACATTTAAATTCCTTTTTTTTTTTAAAAAAAAAAAAAATTTAAAAGATTTTATATACATCAATTATTTAAATATAGAAGAAATTTAGTGAACTTTAAATTTTTTCATTTTTTGTTATTATTAAAATTTTGAAGTAATCATAACAATAATATTTAGAATAATTTAATAATTGGAATAATAATAATAATAATACCATATATAATTTCCAATTTTAAAATCAATATCAGAATAAATTCCATTATTATTGAAATTACTTTCAAAGTAATTTTCAGCATGTATAGTAATACCGTTATCATTTATTATATTGTTTCGTATGATATTAAGATAATTTTCTTTAATAAAAATATTTATTTTAATTAATATAAAATTTTCATATATTTCAATCATAAACATTTTATTTAATATATTAATAAAAATCTTTATACCTTTTGGTAAGCCTTTATATTAATATATATTATTATTATTATTGTTATTGTTATATATTATAAAATATATATTTATATATTATTTATTAAAAGTAGATATTATATAATATATAATAATTCATTAAATAGATATTAATCTTTTACCATTATTATTATAAATGCATATATATACTCCAGCAATAACTGAATCGTAATTTTCATAAGTCTTTATCAAATTATCTATTTTTATAAATTTATCCATTGTAAAATCTTCTCTATAATTTATTAATGAATTATTGTTATTTAAACTATTATTCCCAAAATAAACAAAATTATCAGTTTCTATTTAAAATTGAAACACAAAATTCATAATATGATAAATATTAATAAAAAATTTTTATTAATTTATATTAACCTATTCAATAAATAGTTCAATTTTTAATACATTATTAAATTATTACTATACGAACCATTTGTTTTAAAATATGAATAATCTTTATTATTTCTAATAAAAAATACTAAATTTGTTTTAATTACTTCATCATTATTAGATTTATTTAATAATTTAAATGAAATGTACGATTCATTATTTATTATTTCTTTTTTTAAAGAAAAATTCCTAAAATTATAAAATAAATTTAGTATTATATATTATTACACAAATTTTAATTTTATTAAATATAAAATAAAATAAAATAAAAAGAAAAAAAAAAAAAAAAAAACTTTTATTTTATATTTATAATACCAATTATAATTATAGTCTTCGAAAGTTTCAAATAATATTTCAGAATTATTATTTAATTTTGATAAATCCTCAAACTTTATTTCAAATTCTCTATAATCTTGATGAAGAATGTATATTTCATTTTTATTATTTATGTAACTTTTAATTTTATTAATAAATTCCTCTATAATATGAAACATTAAAAAAAATATATTATAAAAAAAATAATTATATAAATTTAAATAAAAATTTAAGTATTAAAATTATAAATAGAAATTTTATAAATATAAACCGTAATTAAATTTATACCTTCATCATTATTTTCATATCTGCATAGATAAATACCAACAACTAATTTTGTATTATTCTTTAATAATTTTTCGTTAAATTTCTTAATGTCAATAAATTCCTGTATACCATGATAATAATTATAATTATCAAACTTGAAACTTGCTTTTGAAAATTTATATAAAAGTTTTGTTTATATTATTATTATTTATATAAAAATATTATTTAGTTTTTATTATAATTTTGTATATACCATTAATAAGAAATTTACTATTTTTAAGTTTATATTATTACAAATAATGAAGAAATATAATATTTGAATTTTTGAAAAAAAAAAAAAAAAAAAAAGAAAATAAAATTAAAAATATATACTTTCTTTTGCTTCAAAATTTGAAATATTATCATATTCTCTTATATAAAAAGCAAATTTTGTGTCAACATTTATATTGAATTGGTTATCATTATTGTATTTATAATCATCATCAAAATTATAATATCTTAAAGCATTAAAGTTTTCTAAAAATAATGAAACAAATTCTTTTTTTGTCTTAAAACCACTAGGATATAATATTATATTCCTATGTATGATTTACATAAATAATATTAGTATGATTATCAATAACTATTTTTATTATTGTTTTAAATAATATTTATTATTATTCTTTTATTTATTCTTATTATTATATATTATTATATTATTATTATTACTATTACTATGTTACTATGCTTTATTATTAAAATTATTATTATTATTATTATGTTTTATTATTATATATTATTATATTATTATTATTACTATGTTTTTATTATTATTATATTTAGTAGTAGTAGTAGTATTTGCATTAGTATATTAAGTATATTCATAATGAAATTACCAATTTAGACCACATAATTTAAAAATATCACTTTTATTTTCATTTGATAATTCTTTCCAGTTTTCAATATTCCATTCATAAATATCTTCATAAAGTAAATCCTCATCTGGGAAATCAAATTTCTCCTTAAGCTTTTTTACAAAATCTTCTTTTTCTATTATTTAAAAATTTTAGAATTTAATATTATTTTATATCAGCTATTGCTACAATATAATATTTACCGTTTATATTCATATTTCTTAATATTTTTCAATAAATAAACAAAAAACAAAATATTAACAAAAATTATAAAACGTCTCTACTTTTCTCAAATTTCTATTATACATAAAATGAAGAAATTCACCATTTTATATTTTTTTTTTAGACATAATATGAAGAAATGTATCTTTTTTTTTTTTTTTTTTGTTAAATTTTAATTTATATGTAATTTTTTAATTAACAAGAAAAACTTTATATTAATTATTTATTTTATTTTTTAATATATTTTAATCATTAAATATTAAATATATTTTAATATATTATTAATCAATTTCTAATTTATTAAATTTATATAAAAAAAAAAATAAAAAATTTTAAAATTAATTATCATTAATAAAATTTGATTTTATTGAAAAGTTTATTTATTAATTAAATTTAATTAAAAAGGTAATTACAAGGTATAAATAATATAGAGTCACTATTTTTATATATATTTAAATGTGGCGTAATAAAAATAAAACATTTTTCTATTATTAATGTATTACTAATATTTTGATCATGTGAGTAATAATAAATTATTCGAGGGTGGTGCGTTTCTGAATGTGGCTATAAAAATATATATATATTTTCATTTCGGAACGTGGCTTATATTTTTTTATAAATTTTTATATATGAAAATAATATTTAAAACATTAACATAAAATAACATACATTTTTTTGAAAAAATAATTATTAAAAAAATATTTAAAATGTGATATATTTAAAAAAAACTGATGATTTACTAATATATTTAATTTGCCATATTCTGAAAATTTTTATTTATTTATTAATTTTATTTTTTTATTTTTTTTATTTATAATTTTTTATTTTTTATTATCAAATATATATATATTAAATTATGAAATTATTATAAAATAAAATATTTATTTAATTATTATTTATTTATTTATTTATATAAAAAAAATTATATATAATACGCCATATTAAAAATGTGGCTTATAATCAACAAGTGCGGGTCCGAAATATTCTATGATTATTAATAAAAACTAAAATTACTTATTAAATTATTTTCATATTTTAACAGAATGTGATGCATTTCGACGGGAGTATTGCATTTCGACATAATTTATGTTTGATCATTTATTCATGTATTACAATGTGGCTTGTAAAAATAAATGAATAGGAATAGGGTTAAATTTATTTTTATTTTTATTTTTTTTTTTTTTTTTTAATTTTAAAAACATTTACAGTAAAAAAAATATATATATATAATAAAGTAAATAAAAAATAAATAAAAAAAAAAAAAAAAATAAATAATAAAGTAAAATATAAAATATAAAAAAAAGAATAAAGTAAAATAAAAAATAAAAAAAATAAAAAATAAAGTAAAATAAAAAATAAAAAAAATAAAAAATAAAGTAAAATAAAAAATAAAAAAAAATAAATAATAAAGTAAATTATAAAATATAAAATATATAAAAAAAAAAGTAAAATATAAAATAAAAAAAAAATAAATAATAAAGTAAATTATAAAATATATAAAAAAAAAAGTAAAATATAAAATAAAAAAAAAAAAAGTATAAAATAAAATATAAGATAAAAAAAATAAATAATAAAGTAAAATATAAAATAAAAAATAAAATAAAATAAAATAAAAAAAAAAAAAAAAAAAAAAAGAATAAAATAAAATATAAGATAAAAAAAAAATAGATTAAAACAAAAAAAATTAAAATATAAAAAATAAAACTTTTAATTTAAAATATTTATAATAAATGGATGATCAATTAGAAATAAGTGAAACTAATAAAGAAAAAAACCAAATCATTGTAAATAGAAAATATAAATTTAATTTATGGTATATAACGAATAATACAAAAATATTCCAATGCACTAAATGTAAAACAGTTAAAAAATGTAAATTTTACATTATTCTAAATGATAATAATAAAGTAATAAAATATGAAAACAAACATACTCATCCAGGAAAAGAATATGATGCATCTGTATCAATAGTAAAACATAAAATGAAAAATGAAATAAGAAAAACCTCAATCCCATTTGATATAAATCCAAAACATATATAATGAAATATTTGAAGAAATTGGATTGATATGCCCTGAATATATTTCAATTAAATCCCAAATATCAAGATATATTAAAAAACAACTACCTCCTGATATATATCAAAATTTAATGAAATTCCAGATAAATCTGAATATTATATAAACGAAAGAGATGAAAATTTTATGATATACAAAAATTCTAATATTATAATTTTTCAATCATCATTTCCCATTCCAAACAGAATTGTCTATAAAATACAACGAACATATGTTTGCTGATGGTACATTTTATATTACACCAATATTTGGTTATCAAGTGTTTATAACAAGAGTATTTGCTCCAGAAATAAATAGTTTTTATACTACATCACTATCTATATTAAATAATAAAGAACAAGCAACCTATGAATTGTTATTTGAAGAATTAAAAAAGAATGAAAGTAATTATAATAATAATATTATAAGTAATTATAATAATAATATTATAGTTATACCAAAAATTTTGCATTGTGATTTTGAAAAAAGTATATCCAATGTTTCCATTAAAATATTTCATAATATTACTATTAAATATTGTGTATGGCATTATAAAAGATCGTTTGAAGTTCAAAAAAATAAATTATGTTATAATGAAGTTGAAAATAATCATAAAATTTATTTGTTATATAAAGCTATTACAAATTTTCCTATTATAAATCCTGAATATATATTTGATATTTATAATTATATTAAAATTATACGTCAAATATATAATTATTTCAATTTTTTAAATTTTTTGGAATATTTTAATAAGACTTATTTATATAAATATGATATTCAATATTGGAATTATTATAACGATATAAACCACATAACAAATAATGCTTCAGTATCTTTTAACAATTACTTAAAAAAATTGTTTTACAAAAAACCTTCTTTTTATGAATTGATTTATCATTTAAAAAGAGAAGAATCTTTATCTTACAATAATTACAAAAGGAAAATTGAAGGAGTTTGGAAAAAAAAAAAGAATATTAACAAAAACTGATGAAATCAATGATTTCATTAAAAAATACAAAATAAAAGGAATCCGATTAATTGATAAAAAATGTGAAAAAATGATATCATTGATTTATGGTATAAATGTTTAATAGAATTAAATACACTCTAAATATATGAATAATAATTAACTAGAATATATATAGTTTAAATTATATTTATATCAATATATTTTATTAATATCAATATCAATATATTTTATTAATATCAATGTCAAAATATTTCATTAATATCAATATCAATATTTAAATTTTATTAATAATAAATATTTAATATTATAATAAATTTTATTTTATTATTTAATTAATTTAATAATAAAATATATAATTTTATTTATTTTATTTGAATAAAATAAAATGGAAAGGTTTTATTATTAAAATATTTAATAATAAAATATAATAATAAAATAAAATTAAAAAAAAAATAAAAATAAAATAAAATTCTCAACAGAAAACTTATTTATTCTTTTTTTGTTTTTATTTTATTTTTTTAATGCTAAAATACATTTATTCTTTTATTTATTCTTTTTTTTGTTTTTATTTTATTTTTTTAATGCTAAAAAACAATAAATAAAATAAAAACTAAAAAAAATAATAAATAAAAGAATAAAAAAGTTTTCTGTTATTTTATTTTTATTTTTATTTTCATTTTATTTTACTATTATATTTTATTATTAAATATTTTAATAATAAAACCTTTCCATTTCATTATATTTAAATAAAATAATTAAAATTTTATATTTTATTACTATATTAATTATATAAAAAAATAAAACTTATTATAATATTAAATATTTATTATTAATAAAATTCAAATATTGATATTAATATTAATAAAATATATTGATATTGATATTGATATTGATATAATTTATAATATTAAATATTTATTATTAATAAAATTCAAATATTGATATTAATATTAATAAAATATATTGATATTAATATTGATATTGATATAATTTATAATATTAAATATTTATTATTAATAAAATTCAAATATTGATATTAATATTAATAAAATATATTGATATTGATATTGATATTGATATAATTTAAACTATATATAATCTAGTTAATTATTATTTATAAATTTAGAGTTTGTTTAATTCTAATAAGCATTTATATCATAAATCAATGATATCATTTTTATCATATTTTTTATCAATTAATTCTGATTCCTTTTTTTTGTATTTTTTAATTAAATCATTGATTTCATCAGTTTTTGATAATAATATTCTTTTTTTTTTCCAAACTCCTTCAATTTTCCTTTTGTAATTATTGTAATACAAAGATTCTTCTCTTTTTAAATGGTAAATCATTCATAGAAAGAAGATTTTTTGTAAAACGATTTTTTTAAGTAATTATTAAATGATTCTGAAGAATTATTTGTTATTTGGTTTATATCGTTATAATAATTCCAATATTGAATATTATATTTATATAAATATGTCTTATTAAAATATTCCAAAAAAAGTAAAAAATGGAAATAATTATATATTTGATATATAATTTTAATATAATTATAAATATCAAATATATATTCAGGATTTATAAAAGGAAAATTTGTAATAACTTTATAAAACAAATAAATTTTATGATTATTTTCAACTTCATTATAATATAATTTATTTTTTAAACTTCTAACAATCTTTTATAATGTCATATAAAATATTTAATAGTAATATTAGAAAATATTTTAATTGCAGCATTGGATATACCTTTTTCAAAATCACAATGCAAAATTTTTGGGGTAACAATAATATTATTATTATATTTAATTGCATTCTTTTTTAATTCTTCAAATAACAATTCATAGGATACTTGTTCTTTATTATTTAATATAAATAGTGATGTAGTGACAAAACTATTTTTTCTGGAGCATATACTCTTATTATAAATACTTGATAACCAAATACTGTCGCAATATATATGTACCATCAGTAAACATATTTTCGTTGTATTTAATAAGCAATTCTGTTTGGAATGGGGAATGATGATTGAAAAATTATAATATTAGAATTTTTGAATATCAATTTTCTTCTCTTTCGTTTATATAATATTCCAATTCATCTGGAATTTCATTAAATTTAGATATATCAGGAGGCAGTTATTTTTTTATATATTTTGATATTTAGGATTTAATTGAATTATATTTAGATCATATCAATCCAATTTCTTCAGATATTTCATTATATATATGTTTTGGATTTATATCAAATGGGATTGAGGTTTTTCTAATTTCATTTTTTATTTTATGTTTTACTATTGATACAGGTGCATCATATTCTTTTCCTGGATGAGTATGTTTGTTTTCATATTTTATTACTTTATTATTATCATTTAGAATAATGTAAAATTTACATTTTTTAACTGTTTTACATTTAGTACATTGGAATATTTTTGTATTATTCGTTATATACCATAAATTAAATTTATATTTTCTATTTACAATGATTTGGTTTTTTTCTTTATTAGTTTCACTTATTTCTAATTGATCATCCATTTATTATAAATATTTTAAATTAAAAGTTTTATTTTTTAATTTTTTTTTTGTTCTAATCTATTTTTTTATCTTATATTTTATTTTATTCTTTTTTTTTTATTTTCCTTTATTATTATTATTTTTTTTTTACTATAAATGTTAATAAAATTAAATTATAAAAAAAAAATAAAAAATAAATTTAACCCTATCCTATTCACTTGTTTTTACAGGCCACATTGTAATACATTAATAAATGATCAAACATAAATTATGTCGAAATGCAATACTCCCATTTTAACAATCATAAAATATAAATTTATTTAGTGTATAATTTTACCTTATTAATTATTTTAATTAAATTTCATGATTCAATTTTTTTTTTTTAACATTCTTTTCGTAATTACAAATATAATTTATGTATGTTGGAAATAACTTAAATAGTAAATAGTATATAGTATAAAATAATTGTGTACTATATATTTATGTATTGATATGAGAATCATATGAATGTATAATAATAAAAAAGAATCATATAATATTAAATAAAGTGTTCTTAGTGAAATAAATTAAAAATAAATAAAAATTAAGTGTAATAATCTAACAGATTACGAGTCTCATTGACTCTAAAGTATCGATAATTAAATAATAGTGATTTAAATAAAAAGATTAATATTTTAATATTTATATTAGTAAAATAAAAAAAATTAGTAGTAATGAATCAAACACTCCAATATATATATTAAATAATACAAACTATAGGGAATGGAAACAAGAACTATACTTGTTTTTAAAAGACAAAAGATTGGAGCAACATATTCTACAGGAAGCATTAAAGTAGATACATATGTCAGAAATTGATAAAGAAGAAAATATAGAAAACTATATACGTGTAGATGGAACTTCTAATATGTATTCTACAAAAGGAACAAAAGAAAAAAACTATTAAGGATGATGCCACAACTAAAATACATATCCTTGGAAGTATAAGAGAAGAATTAACTATGAGTATAAACTTTATAACTTGCACCGCGTTTGAAATATTTATTATGATTATGAATATCAATTTAAGTACAGAGAAAGTAAGATCTAAAAGCATAAAAGAATCTTTAAAAAAATCAAATATGATCCAGAAACTGTCCTCATATCAATATTCATTTCTAAAATGAATATAAAATTTAGAGAGTTAAATGAACTAAAAGGAAAAGGTTACGGATAGTGAAAATTTTAGATATTTATATAATGCTCTTCTAGAAGACTTATCTAACAAAATAAATTTATTTTAAAATCAAGATTCTTGGAGAATACTACCCAACGCCTAATAAAATTGGTTGAAGAACTTAAATATTTTAATGAATTTAAAACAAATAGGAAAGATGATTCTGATGCCTTGAACACAGAAGTTAAAATAAATAAAAACAATAATAGTGATAACTCAAAAAATAACAGTAAGATTAGACAATGTAATTTCAACAACAGTAGAAGAGGAAGTTACAGGGGACGGTACAATAAACAAAATCACGTATTTCATAAGAAAGATAAAAATAATATTAAGTGTTGAACTTGTGGAAACTATGGCTATTACTCAGACGAATGTTGATATAATAATAATAATAAGCAAAGAGGAAGAGGCTCATATAGAGGGAAATACCACAAGAAGAAAATAGAGAATAATAGTGTTACGGTTTCATATACCAATAATGATGATAAATAAGATAGGCATGAAAACAATTATATGGAGGATTACAGTAATAACTTCAGCTTTGAAGCAAATAATACAGATATTAATAAAAGCTTATTACCCTTCAAAAGTCTAGAATGTTATACTTTAAATAACAGTGATAAAATAGCAAATAATAATAAAAGCAATAATAAAGAAAAAAAATGAATTACATTCATGGACTTAGGATTCTGGGGCTTTTTATCATATGACAGGGAATCTAGGTGTAATGATTACTAAATGTAATAATCATATTAAGTACTATTACATATAATGATTATTAACTTCAACTTAACAACTAATTCATTAAGTTGAGAAAATAAAATAAAATAAATTTTTATCTATATTGAGTTTATTATAAAATTATTTATAATAATAATACGAAACACAAAAGAAGAAATATTCCTTTAAATTTGGTTTATAAAATATATTTTAAAATAAAATTCTTTTATTATTTTATTAAAATTAAAATATAAATTGTTATTATTATAACTATGTTTTTTATAATAATAACTCTTGATTTCCTAAAGAGAACTCAAGAGCTTTATTTATATTTTTTTGTGAAAATAAGGTTAAATAAAAAAGATTTTCTAATCTTAATAAATATCTTATCTAGAAAAAGATTAGAAGAAAAAACTAGATAAGTTTTTTGATTGATATTCTATTCATATCGATCATCGTATATATTAAGCAAGAACCAAATATATTATTATATTTGGATAAAACCTTAAAATACCAATTTTCTATATTTTAATTTAGATCATCCAATAAAAGGAAAAATAAAGAATAACCGAATCTGGTCTAAATTAATCTAATTTTCTAAATATCATTAAAATCTAATTTAAACTTATAAATATAATACCATCTTTTAAACTAAAATATAAAATTATACAAATACGGAAACTTATTAATTATTCTTTTTAAATGTACAATGTAAAAAGTAAATAATAGTTAATGTTTTACATTAAGTTAATAATTAAGTGGAAAATTTAAATAAATTATTAATATTAATAAGTGTATAAATAATAATTATTTAATTAAATTTTCTAATATTTTAAGTGTATGAATAATTATAATTTTAATAAATTTGATAATAATATTTCAATGTATGAATTAGTTATAATTTAAATAAATTTATTATTATTAATAATTATAAAGACTAAGAAATAATAATTATTTATTAGTAAATAATTATTATTTCTTACACTAAAATGGTAGACTCGGGGTGAGGCTTAAGTTATTTAAAATCAAGCAGGGGGATCAGGATTACTCTGCTTTGATTTTAAAATAAAAAAATATTTCTTTTAATAAAATTTTTTTTTTATTTATTAATATTTTGAAACCTGAAGAATACTCAGAAGGAATTGTTGTTCGATTACCAGTAAAAATTAATGATTATGAATTTAATGCAGACTTTAGAATTATTGAAAAGGAAGACTCTTTTTATGATATGTTAATAAACTTTAAAACTCAAATCGATCATTGTTTATTTATTCATCCAACCTTAAACAGTCTATGTAAACTTTTTTCAGAAAGTGAATACGAAGAAATAGCAAAAATAAATAATCAATATTATGATGAAGAAAATATAATCTGCACTATTAGAAAAGTTAAAGAAACGAATAATGAAAAGGAAATTATAAAGGAATTAACTCCAATGGAATTTATTGAAAGTGATGAATTTTTAAATACCTTAAATAAAGATTATAAAGAACAAATTATTAAAATTCTCAAAGAAATGATTGACATAGTTGCTACTTCAACGGAAGAACTAACTCCTTCTAAACTTTCACCACATAAGATAGGTTTAAAAGCTAATGCAAAGCCAGTAAAATTAAGAGGTTATAGGTTAACTAAATTAAAATCAGATATCTTAAAGAACTTACAAAGCTTATTAAGAAAGGACTGATAGAACCATCCTGTTCAGAATGGTCATCTCCAGTAGTACTTATTCTTAAACATAATAGAAAGTGGCGCTTGTGCATTGACTACTGAAAAGTCAATGATATGACTGAAAAAGATTCTTATTCAGTTCCATATATAGATGAAATTTTTGATAGTCTCGGAGGAGCTAAAATATTTACAAACTCTTGATTTATTTTCTGGTTTTAACCAAATCTTAATGGATGAAGAAAGCGTTGAAGTAACCACTTTTACTACTAAGTTTGGAAATTATCAATTTAAGGTTATGCCTTTTGGACTTACTGGAGCTCCCTCAACCTTCCAAAGAGAAATGAATAAAATTTTATTCCCTTTTATTGGTGAATTTGTTTACGTATTTATTGATGATGTTTTAATATATTCCAAAAGTATTGAAGAACATTTAGTCCATATTAAACAAGTCTTAGAAGTATTTAAAGAAAACAAGTTAAAAATTAATATTGAAAAATGCCATTTTCTTCAAACTGAAGTTGATGTATTAGGTCGCAAACTTAATACTCAAGGATTAAGTCCCATGGAAAGCAAAATAACAGCTATTAAGAAGTGGGAAGCCCCTTCATCACTTCATGAATTAAGATCATTCCTTGGAGCAGTAGGATATTATCGTGATTTTATTCTTAAATATGCTCAAATTACCTCACCTTTATGTAAATTATTGAAAAAAAAATACTAAATATATATGGAATAAAGAACAACAAGAAAGTTTTGAACTTCTAAAAGAAAAATTAATTAATGCACCTATTCTAAAATTTCCGTTATTTGACAAACCTTTTATTATTAGAACAGACGCTTCGTATAATGGAATTGGTGGAGTTCTTTTACAAAAAGAAGAAGAAACCGGTAAGGAGCATCCAATACACTTTATAAGTAGAAGTTTGAAGAAAGCTGAAAAGAATTATGGTATCACAGATTTGGAAGGAACAGCTTTATTCTATTGTATGACTAAATTTAAATCTTTTATTGAAGGAAACCCATTACCTACAACTATTTACACAGATCATAAACCATTAATTGGTTTATTTAAGAATAAAGAACCTTTGAATGCAAGGTGTCTAACCGCTAGTATGCTTGGAATTAATATAAAATATGAATCAGGCAAAAAGAATGTGTTAGCTGATGTTCTTTCAAGAATGAAAAGTAAGGAAGAGAGAAAGATATTATTAACAAAAATTACTAATGGAAATAATGAAGAATTATTATCTAAAGTTATAAAGGAATTTATTAATGAAAAGTTTACTGTTATTGATGGTGAAGATTACTTTATCGACAACGGAAATTATAGAAAATTAATAACGGATGAAAATGAAAAATTTAAATTAATTTTAGAAGCTCATAATATTGGCCACGAAGGATATTACAAAACATATCAAAGACTTAAGAAAAACTTTTATTGGAATCATATGATTAAAGATATCAAAAGAATTGTTAGTAATTGTGAAAAATGCCAGTTAAATCGTCCTCAACCATATCCAGAACCAACTGAAAACCATCCAACTAAAGTAGAGGGTCCCTTTGTGCATTTAGGATTAGATATTATAGGACCGTTACCAAAAACAAGAAATAATAATCAATATATTATAGTAACTGTTGATTACTTTATCAAATGGGTTGAAGCCGAACCCACTGAAAAACATAACTTCCTCTGAGATAATTAAATTTTTAATAAACGTTTTTGCAAGACATGGTGTGCCTCAAGTTATTACTAATGATAATGGAGTCCAATTCACTTCTGATATGACTAAAATCTTTCTTGATCTTTATGATGTATATATTAAATTTGTAGCTACTTACCACCATGAATCAAATGGTCTTACTGAAAATCGAAACAAAGAAATTGGAAAATTACTTCGTTTATTAGGAAGGAAAAATCAAGATTGGGATGAAGTTTTACCTTCTGCTCTATGGGCACTTCGAACTACCAAAAACACAGCTACTGGACATTCTAGTTTTGAATTAGTATATGGAAGAGAAGACCAACAGCCTTATGATATAGCCATAAGAACAATTGAAAATACAGGTAAATCATATGATGAAATTTTAATGGAAAAATTTGTTCGTCATTATCAATGGACTAGAGAAGCATGCGAAAATGTGAAGAATGCTAACAAGTATTGGGCAACAAGACGAGAAGAACAAATAAGTATGAAAAAAGGAAAAGAATTAAAGGTTGGTGATCTTGTTCTTGTTAGAAACTTTAGCCGCACTAAGCTAGAACCATATTACAATGGACCATTTAAAATTTTAAAAATTCAATTCAATACAGCAACTTTAATCGATCAGAAAACTAAAAAACAACTAGACAGGAATATTCATTTTAAAAATTTAGTAAAGTTTAACTCCGCTTACAGAGAAGCTTAAGTCTTCGTCGGGGCATCTTGATAAGAATGTACTAAATAATGCATTCTTAATTAAATCTACGATTTATTTCTAATATATTATGTGTACATTATTATTTTTGTACTTTAATAAATTTTTAAATTCAAGGATTAAAAATTAAATCAAAAATTATATTAAACTTTATATTTTTATATTAAATCTTATATTAATATTAATAGTAATATTTTTATATAATTAAAACTTATATTAGCAATATTAATAATAAATCTTATTTTTTTTATTTTTATATTAATAATGAAAATTTGTATTAATAATATTTTTATATATTGATAATTAAAAATTTATATATTATATTTTAACTTTTATTATAAAATTTTATATCGAAATGTTTTATTTTATATTGACAAATATTTTATTTTATTAAAAACCTTTATATTAGAATAGTATTTTTATTTTTATTTGAATTTTTTAACAGATTGTAATAATAATTATAGGCAATTAAATAAATTCTTATTAGTAATATTTTAGATAGATTATAAAAAAAAAAAAAATGTTTTATAAATATTATAAATGTATATTATCTATATTGTTATAATTAAATTTTATATAATTGATTATAAAAATCAATTTAAATTTAGTTTTTTATAAAAAAAAAAAAGAAAATAAAATGTAATTTAGTGGCAAGAATAACTTTTAAACCTTGAAAAAAAATTATAAATAGTTGTAAATTTTGCTACCAATTTTTAAAAATCAATCAATTAATAAAATTAATAAATAAAATAATAAATAAATAAAAAAAATTTGTGTTTCTTTTACTTTTATTTTTATTTATTTCTCTAAAATCTTAACATTATGTGTAATAATTTAATTATAAGATTAATTATAATTAAATTATTAATTGCAACTTTATAATAACTTAATAAAAATTATTATTAAATTGAGACAAATATAATAAGGTTTTATACTTATTTTAATATTGAGAGTTTATTATAACTAATTATAATAAACAATTAGCAAAGGTAACACAGATTTGTTGTAAGAAGAAAATTTTATTTATTAATAAAAATAAATTTTAAAATAAAAAATAATATAAATAACTATCTTTATTATTTTTAAAAAATATAAATATTTAATATTGTTATTATGATTGATATATAATAATTGTTATATTATAATCGTTATAATAATAACTCAAGAGCCTTATTTATATTTTTTTTTTTTGAAAAATAAGGTTAATTAAAAAAATGTTTTCTAATCTTAATAAATCTCTTATCTAGGAAAAGATTAGAAAGAAAAACCTAGATAATACTTTTTGATCGATATTCTATCCATATCGATCGTCGTATTAATTAAGTAAAACCAATTACTTCCATAAAGTAATTGGAAAAACCTTAATTAACCGATTGGTTAATCTAATCTAATGATTGAAAATAAAAGAATAAGAATAAAAGATATTTCGATCATATAAATATGAATTTACATATATAAGGAAAACAATATATATATAATATTAAATTATGTATTAAACAAAATATAAGATATATTATAAAATACAGAATACATTTTACAATATAGAGTAACGTTTTAGTTACATAGTTTAATTTAACTAAATTACTAAACTGATAAATTTAATATCTAAATGAATGATTAAATAAATTATTATTATTTAAATGCATAAAAACTATTTATCCAAATAATTTTTTAATACTAAATTAAATAAATACTTAATATAATATTAAATAAATTATTAATTATAATTAAGTGTACGAAAGTAATATGATTTAAATAAAGTTATATTATTATAACTTAACTAAGAAAATATAATTATTTTGTTAAAAATAATTATAAATTCTTACATTATGTGTGTAAGAAACTATTAAATAAATTATATTTTAAATAGTTTCTTTTATGATTTAAAAATTTAAAAGATTAAAAAATATTTAAAAAAAAAAATAATTAAAAAATTAAAAGAGTTTATTCAAAAATATATTAAAAAAAATTAAAAAAAAAATTTTTTTATTTAAATTGAATTCTTAAAATTCTTTATTAATATATTTTTTTTAAAATAATAACTCTTGATTTCCTAAAAGGAAATCAATCGTTCTTTTATACATTTTGATTTATTTAATAATTTCTTTATTTTAATAATTATTATTTAATTATTTATTAATTTTTATTACTAATAAGTTATTATTTGTTTTATTTTTAATATATTTTATTTATTAAAATTTAATCATTTGTTATCTATTTTCATTTATTTTTTATTTAATTATTAATTGAAATTATTTAATTTGTTCATTATTTATTTTGTTTATATTAAATATATATTGTTAATTTATTATTTAATAGACTGTACTAGTCTAATTGGTAATTCATCAGGAAAAGACTAGCAGAAAAACCTGATGAAATGATAATGTGATTTATTGATATTAAATAATAATAAAAAACCAAATTGTCATTGGAAAAAAAATTATTATTTAATTTTTGATATTAATAGTAAATTAAATTTTTATTATACTTAATTTTAATTAATATAAATATTTATTTATTTTGGTAAAATTATTTATATTATTGGTTTCTGTTAAAATATATTTACTATATTTCATTTTATATTAACCAATCAATTAGTTTAATAAATAATATTCATGTATAAAAGCTTTCTAAATGAATATGTTTTTCTTTAGTTCTATTTTTATAAAAAATATATTAATAAATAATATAATATCTATAATATAAATAAATTAAACTATTATTTAATTATATAAACATTAATGTGTCTAAAAGATTAAGAGTCTCAATCTACTAATTGAGTTTGAATTAAAATAAAGTTAAGTTATAATATAAATTAAATTTTTCTATTTTTACTTTTCAATAAAACCAAAGAACTAATAAATTATTATTTTTATTATTTATTTTATTTTATTTATTACCGAATCAAGTCCGTAAGAAATAAAGATATTTTTTTTTTAATCAACAATAAATAAAATTATAGTTAAATTGTCAAATAATAAAATTAATATCATCAAAATGAAAAATTTATTGTCAACTGATGATATTAATATTAAAAATAAAATAAACATAGTATCATCAAGATGAAAATTAAATAGTCAACTGATGATACTAATATTAAATTAAATTAAATCTAATATCATAAAGATGAGAAATAAATAGTCAACTGATGGTATTTAGATAAATTTGAAACTAAAATATTATTAATATAAAAAATATAAATAAATTAAAATAATAATAAAAAATTAATTATATGTATTAAATAAAATTTTGAATAAATCACATTATGCAATATATCAAATATATTAAAATGAAACTATAAAACTAATCAATGAATAAAAAAATAAAAAATCTAATCAAATAATAATCACCTTTTATTTAATCAAAATTAATAATAAATTAAATAATATAAATGCCTTATTTATTAAAGTTTGGTATTACAACACTAAATGAGATAAAAATTGTAACAAATTAATTAAATCAAATTTAAGTAAAAATTAAAATGAGAATCTTTAATATAACAAATTAATACTAATAAATTAATAAAAATTAACAGAATTAAATATTATAATATTTTTTTTTAAAAAACTACTAAAATATTTTTATTAATTGAGATATTAAAAAATAGTTATAATTAATTTAAAACAATAATAAAAATTTAAGATTTCAAAGTACTCGAAATGGCTGGAAGAAGAAGAAACCAAGAACAAGTTATCAACCTCACCGAAGAAGATATTACACATAACGGAATAACCTTTAATTATTCCGAAAATTTCAACCAAATTACTGAACTAAATACAGAAAACTACCCTGGTTGGAGAAGAAAAATTCTGTATTTGCTAACAATAAATAAATTAACCAAATATGTCCTTCATCCAATTGTAAAGAAGTTAAGAAAGAGAGATATAAGAGAAGAATTAACAGATTACCCGGAAGATCAATTTGATAGTTCGTTAGTTTATGAAAAGAACACTAAAAACATTGATATAACTAACGACATCACGGCCAAATGGATAATCATAAATGGGCTTGGAGAACAAACACAAAAACTAATAAATGGAAATGAAAAGACCGCTTTTCAAATTTGGAACATCTTCCAAGAATCGTTTACCAAAAGCAAGGAAAGAAGAAAAATCGAAATCCAAAACAAAATTGAAACAATGAAGTTTGACACCAAGACCAATATAAATATATTCATTGCCAATTTTCAAAATTTAATAGACGAACTTGAGAAAATTGACAATGACCTTAGTATAAATACAAAAATCGGCATTCTAAATAGAAGCTTACCCGAAGATCTAAGGTGGATAAACGTCTTTCAACATAAGAGTTGGGAATCATGCTGTTCATACGTTAAGGAAATCATCCCTAATATCGTTTTATCTAATTTAAAAGAAAAAAATTCCATTCAGGAAAACAACAATAATGTTCTCTTCAATGCTGAAACAAGAAAGAATAAGAATTATCGAAACAATAATAGAACTAAAAGTAAAAGAAAAAGCCTCAAAAGGAGTAGTGGAAGATGCAACTATTGTGGAAGAAGAGGACATTACTTCTATGAATGTAAATTCAGAAAAAATAATTTATATAAAAATCAAAACAAAAATAAATTTAATAGAAGAACTAAAAACAAAAGAAAATTTCAAAACGATATTAATTATGTGAACACTAATGATGCCTCTTCAAGTAATTATGACACAATATACGCGGACGCCTTTACTAAAGATTATAATACATAAAATAATATTGAATTAAATTACTATAACGTTACAGTAATTTAATTCAATAAAAATTTAATATCCATATGCAAATTACTAAAAGAAAATTACAAAATTGTTTTTAATAATTCAAATAATAAATCATATGCAATCATTTACAATAGCAACAATAAAAGAATAGTTAATATCACTGCAACCAAGACTAATACATTTAAAATTTGGTTTTCCAATAATAAAATAAATCTCATTAATAATAACAATCAACATTATAATTTAGAAATAAATTTCACTACACCAAATGCAGTAAAGAGATTAAATTTATGGCATAGAAGATTATGTCATTTTGATATTAGTCATATTAAAAATAAATTATTAAAACTTAATACACCAGTTAATCAATGCCCAATTTGTATGAATTCAAAACTTAAAAATAAACCATATAAGCAAGCAATAAATAAGTCGAAACATATATTTGAATTACTTCACATGGACTTGATTGGTCCTCTTCCTGAATCACTTTATGGTAACAAATATCTTTTTACAATCCTCGATGACTATTCACGCTATGGATGGACTTTGTTTTTAAAATCTAAAAGTGACACCTTTAACTCATTTTACAATTGGTTTTTAAGTATTAAAAATAAGTATAATACTAGAATTATATATATTCGAACGGATAATGGTACAGAATTTTGTAATAATAATTTTAATTTATTCTTTAAATCTTACGGTATTAAACATCAACTAATTGTACCATATAACCCACAACAAAATGGAAGGGCGGAACGCTTCAATGGCACCCTAATTAATTCCGCCAAAGCCATGCTGAATGACTCTAAACTTAGTCACCAATTTTGGGAAGACGCTACATCTACGGCTAACTATATACAAAGGAATAAATATGAAAATACCTTATGAAATAATTAACAAAACAAAGGTCAACTACTCAAATATTAAAGTATTTGGATGCAAAGTTTATTTCTTTATTCCTAAAGTCTTTAGATCTAAATTTGATAACAATACTAAACCAGGGATTTTTCTAGGATACTCTGAAAACCCATCAGCTTACAAAATGTTAGATATTACTACTAATAAAATAATTCTATCTAGATCTGTTGCCTTTTTCGAATCCAATCCTGGAAACAGTTATCTTAAAGAATGCTCACCTGAATTTTCCAATTTTATTCCTGATCACGAAATCAGGGGAGATAATACATATAATACATATTATAATAAAAATACATACGATACCAATACATATAACATTAATCATAATATTCAACAAAAATTAACTAAAATTGATTATCCAGGTTCTAATGAATTTCTTAATTCAGAAAACATCCTAAGTAATTCACCAATATTAAATAATAGCAATATACAAAATACATACGAAGATATAATCAATAAAAATAATTCTAAGAATAAAAGAAAATATAACAAAAAACAAAGAAATAATAATCACAGTAACAATAATAGTAACAATAACAATGAAAATATCAATAATGATAATCATAACAATAATTTCATTAATAATAATACAAATAATAATAATATAAACAATAATAATAATAATAATAATAACATAACCAATAATAATAATACAAATAATAATAATATTATCAATAATAATAATACAAATAATAGTAATAATAAAATTAGAAATAATAATAATATTATTGGAAATAATAATAATAATATTGAAAATAATAATAATAGCCAAAATAGAGAAGATACTAATAATAAAATAAATGATAATACAGCCAATAAAACAATCAATAACAATAATAATATTGAAAACAGCAGAGTAAATGACAACACAATTATCAATAAAAATTATATTCAACGTAATGAAAACGAAATTATAAATACTTTATTGACTAATAACAATTCATTTAAATTAAATAATATCGAGACCAATAATAAAAAAAGAACTATGAATATTATAAATGAAAGTAATAACAAAAGAAGAAAGACAACAAATACCTTAAGAGAACCAGAAAATTATAAAGACATTCAAAATTTAACTGATAGAAAAGAGTGGATTAATGCAGTAAATGAGGAATTAAGTAATATGAAAAACTTAAATGTATTTAATACAATTAAATATATACCTAAAAATGCCAATGTAATTTCCTCACTATGGATTTTCAAATATAAAAGAAATGCAAATGGCGAGATAACAAAAAGAAAGGCAAGATTGGTAGCACGAGGTTTTACCCAAGAATTTGGAATAGATTTTCATGATACTTTTGACCAACGTTAAAACCCGACTCTATCAGAATTTTAACTTCAATTGCTGCTCAAAATAATTTTAATATAGAACAAATTGATATAAACGCTGCTTATCTTAATGCCAAATTAAGTGAGAATATTTATATGAAACCTCCAGAAGGTCACCCAGATTTTAATAGAAAATACTGGAAATTAAACAAGGTTATATATGGTCTGAAACAAAGCGGTCGAGAATGGAACAAAGAAATTAATAAATTTTTAACTAAAATAGGACTTAGAAGAATGGTAAGTGAACCATGTATTTACGTAAAAAATGGTAAGAATAAAAACATTTATGTATCGTCGGTATTTGTGTTGATGATATTTTAATCGCTGGAAAGGAGAATGAAATTAAATATATAAAAGAATGTTTCAAAAGAAAATATAAAATAAAAGAAATTGGCGACGTGGATTTCGTTATCGGAATAAAATTTGTTAAACACAAAAATGGTTATTTTATACATCAAAGAAGATACATTATAGAAGTTTTAGAAAAATTAAATATGAATAATGAAAAACCATTAAGAAATACAAAACCAATTACAGACGACAAACTTAGAAATATAAAATTTAATCAAACTACTTACCGAAGTGCAATAGGAAATTTACTCTACATTGCTATATGCACCAGACCTGATATTCTATTTTCGGTAAGTAAAGCAGCAAGAAAATTAAATAATCCGAATATGGAAGACTGGAACAATGTCGTAAGAATACTAAGATATCTTAAAGGAACAACGAGTTACGGGATAAACTATACAAGGAAACTAGGAATAGAAGCCTTTGTTGATGCCGACTTTGCAGGTGTAAAGATGTGATTATCCCAATCACATTTTAAATTAAAAATTTTTCTTGTGTAATTCAAAATTGTAAATTATTCTTTGATTTATAAAATAATAAACAAAGTAAATAAATCATATGAACTAAAATTTTGAATTATATTCTTAAGCCACAAGATAAATTTTTAATGTAATAATTTTTATAAAATTTAATTCTGAGAAAATTATTGTTGTAAAATAATTTAAATGAATTAATTAAAGTTTAAAACAAAATAAATTAATAATTTATTTTGTGAAAATTAAGTTTCAAAATTTAATCATGACTCCTTTAACATTGTTTTTAAATCGAAAATAAATAAAGACTTTACTTATAATATTAAAATAATAAATAGATAATAAATGTACTTAATTTTAATTATTTAGTATTTAGTTTAATTAATAATTATATTTTTCTAAATTTAGCTATAGTTTATAAATTTATTATTTAATAAAATTCATTAGAATAGTTTTATATTAAAATATATGTAATTTAAATAAAATAATATATTATCAATGTATTTAGGAAAAGTATAAATAGAAGATACTTTTCACATTTTTTTCTCGATGTAATTGTTATTTTTAACAAACAACTATTAAATATTAATAAAATATATTTTTAATAAAAATATTTTTTTTAAATAAAATTTTATTGTATTCTTTTGTTATTGTAATCTATTTTAGTATTTTCCTTTACAGCAGGAGACACTGAAACCAGAAGATCAAAGACAGGTTTTTCAGTAACCATGGGCAACGCACCAACTAGCTGGTGTTCCAAGCTACAACAATGTGTGTCAACATCTACCGCAGAATCGGAGTATTATAGTCTGAGTGAATGTGGCAAGCACTGCATTTGGTATTTAAACTTAATGAAAGAATTATACTATAATATTAAATGTATTAAAATAAAAATAGATAACAAAGCTGCCATATTCAATAGCAAAAATCAATCCATTAATCCGAAGACAAAACATATTGATATAAGAATTCATTATATTAGAGAAATAATAAATAAAAATTTTATAAAATTATAATATATTCAATCTCAAAATAATTTGGCCTATGGATTCACTAAATATCTGAATAACACTCATGGAAAAATTCAGAAATTCTTTGTTATATAAAATTGAGGATTTAAAATTTTAATTCTAAAAAATATAGTTAAAATTAAACAAATGTAACATTGAAACGAAGTTTCATTTGAGGAAGAGTGTTAAAATATATTTACTATATTTCATTTTATATTAACCAATCAATTAGTTTAATAAATAATATTCATGTATAAAAACTTTCTAAATGAATATGTTTTTCTTTAGTTCTATTTTTATAAAAAATATATTAATAAATAATATAATATCTATAATATAAATAAATTAAACTATTATTTAATTATATGAACATTAATGTGTCTAAAAGTTTCTTAAAATGGAAATCTAGAATTTAAATTTATAATAAATAGTAATTTTAGAATATGATATTTAATTAAAGTTTATATAAAATTTTATTTAGTATTTAATAATTAAAGTTTATATAAAATTTTATTTAGTATTTAATAATTAAAGTTTATATAAAATTTTATTTAGTATTTAATAATTAAAGTTTATATAAAATTTTATTTAGTATTTAATAATTAAAGTTTATATAAAATTTTATTTAGTATTTAATAATTAAAGTTTATATAAAATTTTTTAAAATTATTTTGTTTTAATTAAACACTTTTTATTTATTTTATTAAGTTCTTATTTTTTAATTATAAAAAATATTATTATTTTTATATCAATACATTTACATAATACAATTATATTTTTGTACTAACTCATTGTTATAATATATATAAACCTCAAATATTTAGTAAACATATACAATATTTATTTTAAATATATTTTAACTTAATAATTAATAAATTATAATAAACTTTATTTTTAACACTCCTCCTAAAGTTTAGTTCTGATTTATTTAGAATTTTTCTAATATAGATTCTCTGAATTTATTCATTAGGTTCGTATTTAAATACTTTGTAAAACCGTCAGCTAAATTATCCATAGACTTAACGTACTTTAATTTGATTCTTCTTTCCTTAACTAATTCTCTTATGTGGTGATATTTTATGTCTATGTGTCTTGATTTAGGATTTATGGTTTCGTTTTCGCAATTGTATATAGCAGCTTTATTATCAACGTTAATATTAATATAATTTTGCTTTATATTTAGTTCATTAAATATATTTTCATACCATAGACAGTGTCTCGCGCATTCATCAATAGCATAATATTCACTTTCAGCTGTGGATACCGCTAAAGACCTTTGCAATTTCGAATACCACGTTGTAGGGGTTGAATCAAGCAAAATTAGGTAACCTGTAGTTGACCTCCTGGTCTCCTCATCTCCTCCGAAGTCAGAATCGACATAGGCTCTTAAGTCCATTTTTGCGTCCTTTCTATACCTTAAACCATAGTTTGGCTTTCCTTTCAAGTACCGGAATATCTTTATTACGTTTAGCCAGTCTTCGTAAGTAGGATCCTTTGATCTACGTGATGCTTTATTTACGGCAAACATAATATCGGGCCTAGTACAGAGTGCAAGGTATAAAAGTGTCCCTATAGCTTGTTGATATCTTGTGATGTTAAATTTTTTCTTTCTCAACTTTTCGTTTTTCTCTGGTATCATGTTTGAAGATATCTTATATTTATTTATATCATATTTATCGAGCATATTTTCGACATACCTTTTTTGTTGTAATAAATAACTGTCCTTCTCTTTTTCGAATTTGATACCTATAATAGTATTTACATTTCCGATATCTGTAATGTTGAAATACTTTTTTTAATAAATTTTTAGTATTATTTATTTCATATTCATTACCTGTTAGTAATATGTCATCAACATAAACTGTTAATATACATGTTAATTTATTTTGATTGTTTTTCTTCATATAAACACATGGTTCACTCATTAAACGATGAAATCCTATTTCTTTTAATTTTTTATCAAGGGTATTGTTCCATAAACGTCCAGATTGTTTGAGTCCGTAGAGGGCCTTTTTGAGTTTCCAGTAGCCTTTTCTATGATACTCAGCACCTTCAGGTATCTCCATATACACTTTTTCATCTAATTCAGCATTTAAGTAAGCTGATTTTATATCAATTTGGTAAATGTTGAATCCATTTATCACTGCTAATGCCGTGATTGTCCTTAAGGAATCATACTTTAAAGTAGGCGAATAGGTATTGTTGTAATCCACACCTTGTTTTTGGGTGAAACCTCTAGCCACTAATCTGGCCTTTCTTTTGTTTGTGGTGTTGTCTGAATTATATTTATATCTAAAAACCCATTTTGGAGTTACAATATTATAATTTTTTGGTACTTTACTTACCACCTCGTATACATTTAAATCTTTCATACTGTCTAACTCATCCTTTACCGCTTTGAACCATTCCTTTTTATCAGCTTTAGTATATATATCTTTATAATTAAATGGTTCACATAATTTCTCATTCACTGATAATAGTGAATATACATTATTGGTTTTATTAGTAGATAACGTATAATTATCGTTTAATATATCGTTTATATTGAAGGATTTTGATTTCTTATTATTATGATTGTTATTATTTTTTTCATCTGTATCTTTGTATTTTCTTTTTATTTTTATAATTTTATACTTCTTATTGTGTATGTTTATATCTTTTATTTCATTTACATTCGTGTTATTTGTATTTTGTTTATTTGAATTTAATTCTGTTTTTTCAATTTGTTCATTGGAATTTTCATTTAATTCAGCATTTCTTTTGTTAATTATGTTTTGTTGGTTTGAATTTATATTAAATTCAATATTTCTTTTATTGTTATCAATATTAATTTCATTGTTTACATTATTGTTGTTATTATAATTATTATTATTATTCCCAATTATTTTATTTTCGTTTATATTTAAATTTAAATTATTTAAATTATTATAATTACTATTTATATTTTCATTGTTAATGTTTACATTATTTGCATTGTTAATGTTTGCATTATATGAATTGTTTTGTTTATTTAATTCATTTAAATTGTTTAAATTGTCTTGGTTAGTATTTAAATTATTTTTATTATTGTTTATACCTTTATCATTTAAATTTTTTAAATTTGGGTTTAAATTTGAATTTAAATTATTACTTTGATTATTTACATTAACATTAATGTTTTCTTCACTATTGTCAATGTTTGTAGTGTTATCATTTAAATTATTATTTTTTATATTATTATAATTTAAATCATTATTACTTACTTGATATGGTCGATTTAAATTATTAAATTGAGCATTTTTGTAATTGTTTAAATTATTTAAATTATTATAATTAATATTATTTAAATTATTATTTTTATAATTACCGTAGTGAAATTGACCATTATGTTCATTTAAGGAATTATTATAACTTTCATTTTGAATGTAATTATTTTTATTTATATAATTTAAATTTGAATTTTGATTTTGAAAATTTTGAAATGGGTAATTTAAATTATTTATAAAAGGTAAATGGTCACTTGGATAATTATAAATTTTGTAATTTAAATTATTTGGATATAAAATATTATATGGATCAATTGTATTGGTTGGTTGGTTTAAAAATTTATTTTGATCCATATTATTATTAATTTCATTATTAATTTCTTTATTTACATTTATTGTTTCATTAATTTTTGCGTTATCCAAATTATTATTTAATTTATTATTTTCTGTGTAACCTATATTTTCATTATTTTCTTCTTTATTATAGTCACTGTTTAATTTCATTTGTTCTTCTTCTTCTTCCTCTTCATCCATAACTCTATTAAAGTAAAACATTTCTGGTGTAGAAGGGGGGGCTGAAGCATTTCCTGGAACATCTTCAAAAAATTCTACAGTTCTTGATAAAATTATCTTGTTATTAGTAGTATCATAAATTATATAGGCAGTTGGGTTTGTTTCGTCATATCCAAGAAATATACCTGGAAGTGATGTTCCATTGAACTTTTTTCTGAATTGTTTAGGTACATAGAAGAATGCTTGACATCCAAACACCCTGAATTTGTCATAGTCAACTCTTCTATTATATAATTCTTCAAAGGGTACTTTATTATTGTTACCTGCATGTGGTAACCTATTATGAATATAATTTGCGGTTCTTACTGCGTCCTCCCAGTATTTATGATTAAGTTTTCCTCCTTTCAACATAGAACCAGCATTGTATATTAATGTACCTTGAAGTCTTTCCACTCTTCCGTTTTGCTGTGGATTATAAGCTATACTGTTTTGATGTTCTATACCATTTTCGTCATAGAACTTGTCGAACTGGCTATTGCAAAACTCAGTTCCATTATCGGTTCTGATATGTTTGACATTATAATTGAAGATATTTTTTATTCTTTTGTACCACTTTATGAACATGTTAAATGTATCGGCTTTGCTTTTCATAAAATACACCCATGCATATCGTGTATAGTCATCTAATATTGTGAGAAAATATTTATTTCCATAAAGGGAAGTATCTGGAGAAGAAACTGTGTCCATATGAATTAGTTCGAAAGGTTCCTTGCTATTATTAATAACCTTTTTGTATGGTTTGTTTTTCATTTTATATGAACATATATTACAGCCTTCTTTTATTTTAATAGTACTTAGTTTATCCTTAATATTATCTATGTTAGCATGACCTAAACGTTTATGCCATAATTCAAAATTATCTACGTTAAAAGCCTTTATGATATTGTCGCATTTTATTGCATTATTTGTATTGTGATTATATTTTATCTTATTTTTAAATGTCCAAATTTTATATATTCTTGAGCTATTTGATTTTGTTGTCGTTATTCTTTTTCCTCCTGGATCAAATATGGTTACTAAATTTTTGTTATTATGACTGTAAAATAAAGTTTTGTAGCCTTCATCGCTTAAATTATCCATTGATAATAGGCTTCTCTTAAATTCTGGTATATACAATACATTCTTTAATTTAATTTCGTTATTATTAATGTATCCTATATACGTACCAATGTATGTAGCAGCAACTGTATTACCGTCAGCGAATTGGATTATTTCATTGCATTTTCTTTTATTAATCAATGTATCAGAATTATTAGTCATATGATATGTAGCACCGGAATCTATCGTCCAACTAACTATACTTTTTGGAATTTTCTTTGGTTCTGTTAATTTCGATAGATAGTAGCTACTCTTGATATTCGCTGGAAGTGTTACTTTGTTTACACTGGTATTTCTTTTATTTTCTTTATTTTCTTTAGTAGTATTTTGGCCTCGGTGCCATGGCACTTGATGATTCTCCTTCGTCATCAGTATCATAGTCCCTTAGATCATTTATGGAATCTGCAAATTCGCAGTAGGTTTCTGATTTTTTGTTGATAGCGTTATTGGCGTGTGTTCTGTTATTGCCTTTATTATTCTTATTCTTTCTATTGTGCCAGCAATTCTTTGCTATATGGCCTATCTTCCCACATATAAAGCATTTCCTATTTTCTTTATTGTTATTGTTCTTGTTATTGCATCTGTTGTATTCTTTACTTTTATGTTGAGTCCTGTTATTTACTTTGGTTGTATTTAAAATGACTGCTGCTTTGTTTCTTTGTTTATTTTTAGATTCTTCTTTTAAATATTTTATATATGGAATTGTTGTTTTCAAGAGGTTACAACTTTCAGTGTATTTTTTCTTGGTTGAAATAATATTTGTTTCTATGATAGTTTCATAAGGTAACGAGAAATACAAGATATTGTATTTCTTTTCTTCAGATAGTTCTTCACCAAGTACATAAAGTTCTCCAAAAATTCTATCTAATTCGGCAATGAATAATGATATATCTGAATCTTTTTGATATATCAAAGCTTCCAGTTGATTATTTAGTTCGTTTTTCTTTTCTTCGTCAGATTTATTATTCCCTTCCATTATGATTTTCCAGATATCATAAGCGGTATTTCTTCTGAAATCTATTTTAGTTTTCATTTCTTCTGAAATGCTATTACTTATCAAATATTTCGCGGTAGCATCCTTTCTAATCATTTCCTCGGTAACCTGTTCCTCATAATATAAGATATGAGTATTTCTTACTTTTATATGGTTGTTTCTTTTGTTTTCCGGAATTTCGTCCTTTTGTAATGTTTTTAATAATCTTTTGTCGATATATTCTATGACACCATTTATCTGCAAGACCATTTCCATGTCAGGTAACCAAATGTTATAATTGTCTTTCGTCAACATTACTTTTGTTGCCGTTACGTTTGATATGCTCATTTTAGACTGAATATTGCTATTATTTCTATATAAAAAAAATTATTTTATTTTTATTGTTTACAACACTACAAATATTCTTACATATGAGTCAATGAGACTCTTAATCTTTTAAAATTATTTTGTTTTAATTAAACACTTTTTATTTATTTTATTAAGTTCTTATTTTTTAATTATAAAAAATATTATTATTTTTATATCAATACATTTACATAATACAATTATATTTTTGTACTAACTCATTGTTATAATATATATAAGCCTCAAATATTTAGTAAACATATACAATATTTATTTTAAATATATTTTAACTTAATAATTAATAAATTATAATAAACTTTATTTTTAACAAAATTTTATTTAGTATTTAATAATTAAAGTTTATATAAAATTTTATTTAGTATTTAATAATTAAAGTTTATATAAAATTTTATTTAGTATTTAATAATTAAAGTTTATATAAAATTTTATTTAGTATTTAATAATTAAAGTTTATATAAAATTTTATTTAGTATTTAATAATTAAAGTTTATATAAAATTTTATTTAGTATTTAATAATTAAAGTTTATATAAAATTTTATTTAGTATTTAATAATTAAAGTTTATATAAAATTTTATTTAGTATTTAATAATTAAAGTTTATATAAAATTTTATTTAGTATTTAATAATTAAAGTTTATATAAAATTTTATTTAGTATTTAATAATTAAAGTTTATATAAAATTTTATTTAGTATTTAATAATTATACTTATCCATAATAATAAATATTAATAATATTAATATTTAACTAAGGAATATAGATATTTTATCTAAATTCCTTACATTGCTCCCTCTAAGAAGATAAATGTTTAACTTCTTTCAATTCTTCTTTTCTTTCCGTATATGGTTCCAATTGAGAAATGTGGAATATAGGATGAAGATGCATAGTTTCTGGTAATTCCAACTTGTAATTCATTCTATCTCTTTCTTCAACTATTTTGAAGGGACCTAAATACTGATTTGATAGTTTCTTAGCTGGTTCATTCGTGAAGTAGTAACGTCTAAGCCAAACTTTATCATTAACTTTGAATTTTGGTCCAGCAGATTTTCTATTATCCCCAAACTTCTTATATTCTTATTTAGCCTTAGTAAGATGTTTCTTGAGAGTGTTAAAATGAGAAGCCCAATCACGAGTTAAAGTAGAAGCATTATCTTTTAACAAAATAGGAAGTGAGTCGATGTTACAGCATGGATTGAAACCAAAGTTAGCGTAGAATGGTGATTTTCCTATTTAATTGTGCAGAGAATTATTGTATGCAAGTTCGCAAAGTGGCAGGTAAAAGCACCAGTCAGTTTGGGCAGTAGAACAGTAGCAGCGGAGGTATTGTTCGATTACTGCATTTGCTCTTTCTACTTGGCCGTTATATTGTTGGTGATGTGCCGTTGCAAGATTCGGTTTAATTCCAAGGGTGGTACATAGAGAAGTCCAGAATTCCGAGGAGAATTGAGAACCGTGGTCTGAAACTATGATCTTCGGGAACCCATGATAACGGAAGATGTTGGCAAGAAGAAGTCTAGCTGTAAGTTCAGCAGAGGGAACATCTGAGCATGGAATAAAATGGATCATTTTCGTCAAATGATTAGATACAACCATTATGTATGTATAATTTTGGGAATTTGGTAGATAGACAATAAAGTCTACTCCAATAATTTCCCACGGTTTGTTTGGAACCGGCAATGGTTGTATGAATCCGTATAGTTTATGCCTACGGATTTTATTCATCCCACAAATTTTACATGAAGAAATGTAATTTGTTACATCATTCTTCATGTTTGGCCACCAATAGAATGCTTAAGTTTTTCGAGAGTTTCGTCAACTCCCTGGTGACCGTTGGGGGTTTATCATAAAATGAATATAAAATTGAAGCCTTGAGTGAAGAAGGGACAATTATTTTCTTCTGAAAATGCAAAACACCATCAATTAATGTAAAAATTGAAGATTTAAAATCTTTAGATTTTGCTTTAATTTTTTGAATGGTGTTTCGACAAAAACTATCCCTTCTTTTGTTCTTCAATTAATTTAGATATGTCGCTATTAATAACAGCACAAACAAAAAATGTTTTCTGACAAAACAGTTTGTTGAATATTACTAGTGGATGATCCGTGATAGTCAGGACGTCTTGATAGAGCGTCTGGCTTACTGCTTTTCGTTCCTGGTCTAAAATTGATCCTAAATCGAATTTTGAGAGAAACAGACTTCATCTTATTTGTCTTTGATTTAAATTTTGAGGTTTTTTAAAGTATAAAAGGTTTTTGTGGTCCGTGACAACCTGAACAGGAAACTTTGAACCTTCCAAGTGGTGTCTCCAGACTTCAAAAGCTGTAATGACACCTAGGAGTTCTTTATCGTATATTGTATAATTTTTTTCCGTCGTAGTTAAAGACCTTGAGTAAAAAGCGACTGGGTGAAAAAGCTTATCCTTATCGCAAACTTGGGACAAGACACAACCGAAGGCAAAATCCCTTGCGTCAGTTTCCACCACAAACTCTTTTTCGTGATCAGGGAATATCACTAGTTCGTTGTTTTTAAAAGATTCTTTTAATTGATTGAATGAGACCTCAGCTTCTTTGTTCCACAAGAATGTTGTATTCTTCTTAAGAAGAAGTCTCATTGGTTCCATAATAGAAGCAAAATTTTTTATGAATTTTCTATAAAAATTGCAAAGACCTAAAAAACTTTGAAGATCTTTTAAACTTTTTGGGGTAGGCCATTCAGATATTGATTTCAGTTTATCATACTCCATAAGTAACCCTTCAGCAGATACAGAAAATCCAAGAAATTTAGTTTTTTGAACATGGAAGTCACACTTCTCGATTTTAGCATATAGATTATTCTTGATAAGCTTTTTGAGAGTATGTTTAACTTGCTTAATGTGGTCTTCAAGATTATTAGTATAGATGATAATATCATCTAAGTAGACTTGTAAAAATTTTCCAATATCCGCTGAGAAAATATCTTGTACAAAGCGTTGGAAAACGGAGGGGGCATTCCGAAGTCCGAAAGGCATCACTAGATATTCAAAATGACCAATGGGGGTGCGGAAAGCAGTCAAATATTCGTGACCTTCTTTAATTCGAATTAAATTATATGCTGATCGAAGGTCTAATCGAGTGAAGATTGTAGCACCTTTAAATGATTCTATTAAGTCATTTATGCGAGGAATTGGATAACTGTTCCGAATAGTTATTGCGTTCAACTTTCTATAATCCACACATAATCGTAGAGTTCCGTCATGTTTCTTGACAAATATTATTGGGGCACCAGCTGGCGATTTGGACTTTCGTATGAATCCTTTTGAAAGATTTTCCTTGATGTATACTTTCAATGCCTCCATTTCAGGATCTGTAAGAGAGTAGATTGGACCAAAAAAGAGTTGGCTTCCAGGAGCTATGTCGATTGACATATCATAAGGCCGGTGAATTGGAAGTTTATCCGCTTCCTTTTTTTCGAAAGCGATTCTTTCCTCCTTATAATATTTTATTAAAATATTTTCTTTTTCTTCAAGAGTTTGTTCACTTTCCATTTCAATCATGGGTGCACATAAGTCTGAGTTAGGGTCATCGTAGACGTCTTCAGGAAGCATTGAATTGTAAGTTACTGACTCTAGAGGGATCATTGGGGCTGTAACATTTTGATTATGAAAAAGGAACTTATTTCCTTTCGAGGAAGGACAATGTTCCAAACAGTGTTTTTCTAAAAAGTAGATATGATTGTTTTCGAAGTTGATATATGGCTTATGTAGATTAAGCCAATCTCTTCCCAAGATTCCAGAAACACCATGAAGTTGTAAGTTAGCGATACAAAACTCAAAGTTTTCTTCATGATCCATGAACTTGAGTTTTAGAATTTTTGTTGTCTGGGTTATATTCATTTTATTTTTATTAGGTAATTGGATATTTATTGTAGATGGAAGACTTGAAAATGGAACTTTATTTGAATTTACATAGTTCTTGCAGATAAAACTTCTTACAGAGCCTGAATCGATCATAAGCTTTATCTTTATGCTTTTAGTTCCAAAGAATGTTGTAAACGTAGTTATCGTATTTTCATTATTTGGAGTATAGTTTGCCTTTAACATTTGTTTATTCTTTCCTTTAAGTTTAAAGTGTTTTTTTTCTTTTTCTTCAATAGGTTCATTTTTAAAATGTCTTCTTTTAAATCCTTTTTTATGGTTGTTTTCAATAGGTAAAATGTTCTTCCTGGTGTTGATAGCGGTGTGACATTTTTTTATCTATACTAATTATTATATTAGTGGCTTCAAACAAGTTTGAAGGCTTTTTAATCTTATCAAATTCTTCTTTAACTTCTTCCATTAGTCCTCGTCTAATTAAATCAATCAATACATTATCAGACCATCCAATACGCTTTGCCAGACGCCTAAATTCAATTGTATAGAAGGCGGCTTTTCCCAAATTATATTGTTTTAGATTCAAATGTTTGTCTATTAGAACGTATTTTTCTTCCTTCGAGTCTCCAAAATTTTCCAATAATAAACTTTTAAATGTTTAGTAGTTTAGGTTTTCTTTTGTTCCATCATTTTTCAATGAGAGACCCCCCATTTCTTAGCAGGCCCATAAGTTTTGTTTATAACAAACGTATTTTTAAAGTCATCCGTAGGAAAAGACTTTGGATGTTCTTTAAAAAATAATTCGCATTAGTCTAATATTTCGTTCATTGACCAATTTTCCATTCCGTTTTCTCGTTCTATTACGCCATTAGAAGAAAAATAAGTAGGTATAAATTCTGTCAATGAATTAATAAATTCGAAAGTTTTATCTTGTTCCATTGCTTTTTAAGAAATATTTAAAATTATTAGAAGAGTTATTATTGTAAGAAACTATTAAATAAATTATATTTTAAATAGTTTCTTTTATGATTTAAAAATTTAAAAGATTAAAAAATATTTAAAAAAAAAGTAATTAAAAAATTAACAGAGTTTATTCAAAAATATATTAAAAAAAATTAAAAAAAAAAAATTAAAAAATTAAAAAATTTTTTATTTAAATTGAATTCTTAAAATTCTTTATTAATATATTTTTTTAAAATAATAACTCTTGATTTCCTAAAAGGAAATCAATCGTTCTTTTATACATTTTGATTTATTTAATAATTTCTTTATTTTAATAATTATTATTTAATTATTTATTAATTTTTATTACTAATAAGTTATTATTTGTTTTATTTTTAATATATTTTGTTTATTAAAATTTAATCATTTGTTATCTATTATCATTTATTTTTTATTTAATTATTAATTGAAATTATTTAATTTGTTCATTATTTATTTTGCTTATATTAAATATATATTGTTAATTTATTATTTAATAGACTGTACTAGTCTAATTGGTAATTCATCAGGAAAAGACTAGCAGAAAAACCTGATGAAATGATAATGTGATTTATTGATATTAAATAATAAAAAATCAAATTGTCATTGGAAAAAAAAATTATTATTTAATTTTTGATATTAATAGTAAATTAATTTTTTATTATACTTAATTTTAATTAATATAAATATTTATTTATTTTGGCAAAATTATTTATATTATTGGTTTCTTAAAATGGAAATCTAGAATTTAAATTTATAATAAATAGTTATTTTAGTATATGATATTTCATTAAAGTTTATTTAGTACTTAATAATTAAAGTTTATATAAAATTTTATTTAGTATTTAATACTTATCCATAATAAGAAATATTAATAATATTAATATTTAACTAATGAATATAGATATTTTATCTAAATTCCTTACAATGTGATCAGGAACTAGCTTATTTCAAATAAGCATATATAAAAATGATAAAAAGAAAAAAATAAAAAATGTTTATAATGAAATTATTTAAAATTAAAATAGTTATAATAAAAAAAATTTATTTATAATAAAATTATTTATAATAAAAATAATTATCTATAAATTGTTTTTAATAAAATAAATACAGAAATATTTAATTCTGTATAAAATTAAATCGATTGATAATACTATTATTTTTATTGTTTTCTCTAAAATAGATTATTATTTTCTGTATTCTTTTTACAATAATAAACTTTATGAGAATATAATATTAATAATTTACAAGAATATTAAATTATATATTAATTAATAAATTAAAACATTATTAGAATAGATAGTTAAAATTTTAAATATAAATAAATCATTAATAATTATACAACTATATTTTAAAATAGATACTTTAGAATAGGTTAATTTTAAAATATATTAATATTAAAATAACATTCATAATAGAATAATATAAATAAATATATATGTTAATGTTCAATTCAAGATTCATGTAAAAAACTATAAAAGGAAGAAATTTTCTTTCTTTTGAAAAAGGACGACAATAAAATAAAATAAAAATTTATAAAATACTTTTAAACTAATAAAAATTTATTTATAATATTTAATATTGTGTTTTTAAAATATTGTGTGTGATCTGTGCCCATATCATATGTGATAAAGAATGCCCAAATAATGTTCTTTTGGTTATTCATCCTAAATGATTCATTTAACCCTTAAACAAATTATTTGATTCTTTATTCCTTTGGAACTTTTTATATTCTAATGAATTAATCTATATTCCTAATTAGTACAAATTAAATTATACTATTTAAAAAAAAGTATATTTAATATTAATTCCTTATCTATGCTACTTTTATTATTCTTATCTATATTTTATTATTATTAAAATCCTTATCAATATTATATAGTTTATTTTATCAATTTTTTTATAGTTTATCAAAATCTATCAATATTTCTTTTATTAATATTAAACTTATCAATATTAATTATTTCTTTGGAAAATTCCAAATTTAAAAAATTTGTATTAATGATTACTAATAAAAATTAAGCATAAAAGAAAATAGTTATATTATTATTATATTTATTATAAATATTATATTATAAATTTGATGAAATTATTATAAATTTTATATTAACAATTTAAATAATATTATTTTTCTAAACTTAGTAAAATTAAACTTTAGATTAAATAAATATTACTAAACCACAGAATTAACTTCTGTGAAATAAAAAAGAGAGTTTATTATAAGAAACTATAATAAACTTAGAATACTATATATGTGAAGGTAATAATAAAATATGTTTTATAATAACTATTAATATGTTTTATTATTAAATATTTTAGATTTATATTATAAATCTTTTTTAGAAATTATTATAAATTTTTTATTTAAGATTTATATATTTTATAAAAAATTATAAATATTTATTATTATTATTTCAATTTCTTAAATAATAACTCTTGATTTTTGAAAGGATACTCAAGAGTCCTTTTTATACTTTATAATAAAGAAATAAAGAAATTTCTAATCTTAACAAAATACTTTCCAGGAAAAGATTAGTAGAAAAACCTGGAAAGATTTCAACCAATAATCTATACTAATTGGTTATCGTATTATTAAGTAAAACCATTTTTATGGAAAAACCTTAATAACCGATTTTCTAAATTACGTAAGTTAAACGGTTAAATTAATTCACACTTTAACAATTTAACCTAATTAACTTACGAATAAAATAAAATTAAGAAAAAAACAGAAATGAATACAGAAATGAATATAGAAATACATATAAAATAAATACAAAATAAATTTAGTAAAATTTAATACATAATTTAATAAAATTTGCTACATTATTAATAATTAATTATTTATAAAATTAAGTAAACTTAATAATTATTTTATAATTATTAAGCATTAAGAAATATAGACTTATAACAATAAGTCTAATTTCTTACATTGCCGCTTCTAATGATCATTTAGTTCAGGCTTCCTTTTGGTGTATGGCTCCAGTTGAAGATTTTCTGGTAGTTCTAACCGGTAGTTCATTCTTTCCCGCACTTCAATGATCTTGAACGGACCTAAATATTGATTTGATAGTTTTTTAGCGGGTTCATTGGTAAAATAGTAACGCTTTAGCCAAACAAGATCACCAACTTTGAAGGAAGGGCCTAAAGCTTTTCTAGAATCAGAATATTTTTTGAAGTCTTCTTTTGCTTTAGTAAGATGAACTCTAAGTGCATCGAAATAAGCGGACCAATCCCTAGTCAAGACCGAAGCGTTATCTTTAAGCAAAATAGGAGGAGCGTCAATATTACAAACCGGGTTAAATCCATAGTTTGCGCGAAAAGGGGACATTCCAATTGATTTATGTAGAGAATTATTATATGCCATCTCACATAAGGGAAGGTAAAAGTTCCATTCGCTCTGAGAAGTAGAACAATAACAACGAAGATATTGCTCAATTACAGAATTAGCCGTTCCACTTGACCATTGGATTGTTGATGGTGGGCAGTAGTGAGTCTAGGTTTTGTATTCAAGGCGGAGCAGAGTGAAGTCCAGAACTCGGATGAAAACTGGGAGCCATGATCGGAAATAATTATTCTTGGAAAACCGTGATACCTAAAAATATTAAATAGAAGCATTTTGGAGGTTAGATCGGCAGTTGGAACATCAGAGCAAGGCACTAAGTGAATCATCTTGGTAAGATGATCGGCAACAACCATGATGCACGTACAATTTTGTGAACTTGGGAGAGAAACTATAAAATCAACACCGATGATTTCCCACGGCTTGTTGGGAACTGGAAGTGGATGAATCTTACCATAACTTTTTTTATTTATAACATTAACTAATAAAAAAAGTTATCTCATTTTTTTAACCCTTTATAATGTTTATTATTAATAATAAAAAGGAATTTTTAGTTACTTATGCATCTGATTTTAATGGATGTTTAACTATTGATAAAATTGAAAATTTTTTTTAAATTTAATATGCAAAATGTTTTCGAATACATTATTAGTAAAGAGAAAGGTCATGAAGGAGATAAACATGACCATTTTCATCTTTATTTAAAATATATCGGAAAAAATAAAAAAGGCTTTAGTGCTAAAGGTAACAACGCTGAAACTATTTTTGATATTCCTATTTATAGTATTAAGGATAAAGAAGTCGTTCGTCTTCCTATAAATCTCAAGGGGGATTTGTGTACTCATGCACATCTCAATATCAAATTCAAAGGGGATAAGGATGACAATAACTGTAAAAATTCTTACTGTATGGTTGACTACGTTACAAAGCAAAGAAAAAATCTACCTATTGAAGAATGGATAATTGAAAGCAATTTTGACTGGGTTGAATATTTAGAAACTTTAAGTGCGAAATACAACAAGGAAAAAGAAAAATCTATTCGTGTTAAACTAACTGAAAAAGAAATGGAGTTTTGCGAATGGTTAAGAAATATCATAAACGATCATCCTGAGAAAACAAAAAACGAAATCAAATCTGAAATCTTCCAAAATAAAGATTATAGTTTTATTTTTATGTCCAAAAACTATAATTATGATGGTCTTCTTAGTCGCTACTTTAAGGAAAAACCTGAAGTCAAACCACCACCTTAATGGGGTATCTATTATATTCCGATTGAATTAAAAGAGGCTTTAGATTACTTGAATGACTTTATTCAAAAATGGTTTGAAAAGAAAATTCCAAGGGGGTGTAGGCCTAAACCAATATTTCTTTCAGGGGATGGTAATTGTGGTAAAACGTCTTTAGCCTGTATGGGAACCTTCTCGTATTGGTGTACCTCCTGGAATTTTAATAATTATCGTAATTTTTTCGATGATTATGATGGCAATGAAGATGCCAAAAATAATTCATCTGATAATGCTTGGTCGTATTTAAAACCTTGGATCGGTGGTCAGGATGTGGTATCTATATACATGTGCAATCTTGAACTAGGTAACGAAACTAAAAAATCAACCCCAATAATTTCCCATGGTTTATTGGGAACAGGCAACGGTTGAATTTTTCCCTAGGGTTTATGTCTACGAATTTTACACCTAGCACAAGTTGAACAAGAAAGTACATAATTATGAATATCTTTCTTCATATTAGGCCACCAGTAGTATCTCTTGATTTTTTCAAGAGTTTTGTCAATACCTTGGTGTCCGTTGGTGGGTGAGTAATGAAAAGATTTCAAAATTCTTGCTCTTAAAGTGGATGGGACGATGATTCTGTTTTGGAAATGTAAGACCCCTTCATTTAAAGAAAATAAAGAACTTTTAACTGTGTTTGACTTAGTTTTAATCTTTTCTAAAATAGATTTGCAATATGTGTCATCCGTTTGGGCATCAATCAAACTACTAATATTATCAGTGTCTGCACAACATAAGGCATTATCATCCAATAAAGGACGGTCTTTGTTGTGGAGGGAAACCACGGAATTATAATCCGGACGTCTAGACAACGAATCTGGTTTACCACACCTTGATCCAGGTCTGAACGAAATCCTAAAGTCAAACTTAGAAAGAAAGAGGCTCCATCTTATCTGGCGTTGTTTAAATGTTGAGGCTTTTTAAAATATAATAAATTCCTGTGATCGGTAATGATTTGAACAGGAAACTTAGCCCCTTCAAGGTGGTGACGCCATGTTTCAAAAGTGGTGATAATAGCGAGTAGTTCCTTGTCATATATTGTATAATTTAATATGTTCAGTAAGGTTTTTCGAATATATTATAATGTCATCTAAGTAGACAAAGAGAAACAAGCCAATATCATCAGAAAAAATGTCTTGGATAAAGCGTTGAAAAACCGAAGGTGCATTACGTAAACCAAAAGGCATTACACGGTATTCAAAATGACCAAAAGGAGTACGAAAAGCAGTAAGGTATTCATGGCCTTTCTTGACACGAACTAAGTTATAGGCAGATCTTAAGTCAAGCCGAGAGAAAATAATAGCACCTTTAAATGATTCTATCAAATCAGATATCCTAGAAATTGGATAACTGTTTCTAATGGTGATAGAATTGAGCTTTCTATAGTCAACATAAAGTCTAAGAGAACCGTCACGTTTTCTAACAAATAGCACCGGGGCACCAGCAGGAGATTTTGATTTTCTAATGAATCCTTTAGCAAGGTTTTCCTTAATGTATTCACGAAGTGCCTTCTTTTCTTCAACAGTCAACGAATAAATTGGTCCAAAATAAAGTTGAGCACCGGGAACTAAATCAATGGATATATCATAAACACGGTGTGGAGGGAGTTTATCAGCTTCTTTCTTTTCAAATACAATACAAAGGTCATAATAAAATTTTTTAATTATTTTTTTATTTCTTTTGGTATTCTTGATTTCACTATTGTGAACTAAAGCAGCACAAATGTTCATATCGCTAAGTTCGTCTTCAGGTATGGAATCTGGAATTATTGAGTCAAGAGGAATTTCTTCCTTCTGTTCATTATTGGGTAAGAGAGAAGCAGTAATATTCGGTGAACGGAAAACAAACCTATTACCCTTAGCAGAAGGGCAATGGTTTTTACAGTAGCTTTCCAAGAAGTAAATTTTATTATTTTTGTAATCAATGTAAGGTGAATGAAGGCTTAACCAATCTCTTCCAAGGATTGCAGATACGTCTTGAAGTTGTAAATTGGATATAAAGAATTCAAATGTTTCCATATGGTCCATGAAAGTAAGCTTAAGACGTTTTGTAACTTGTTTTATAGCCATATTCTTTTCATTAGGAAGTTTTACATTGATCGTATTTGAGAGGTTTGAATAAGGAATTTTGTTTGCTGTTACGAAGCTTTTGCAGAGATAACTTCTAGCAGAGCCCGAGTCAATAAGGATTCTGGTTTTAATCTTTTTGTTATTAACGGTTAACAAGAAAGTTGTAGTCATTTTATTATTATGACTTGGGGTGTAATTTGCTGATAAAATACTTCCATTGTCTCGTCCCTTATGGTGCTTATTGCGTTTAAATTTGTTTTCGGTCATGTTAGTTTCGTTTCTTTTTCGTTTGAAAGATTTACTACTCTTTGGCTTGTAGTCATTGGTCTTTACTTTTTGCTTAAGTAAACATTTTCTATCAATATTGATAATGGAATTTGTTTCCTCAAATAAACTTTTAGGTTTGTCTAATTTATTGAACTTTGTTTTAACATCCTCAAGAAGACCTCTTTTGATTAGGTCAATGAATACATCGTCCGGCCATCCAATACGTCCAGCTAACCTTCGAAATTCAATAGTATATAGTGCGGCTCTTCCTAAATGAAGTTGTTTTAAGTTTAGAAGTTGTTCAATAAGAACATCCTTCTGTTCTTTAGTATCCCCAAAATTGCTTATCAAAATATCTTTAAAGGTGTCATAGCTTAACGAATTTAAAGTCCTATCAGCCTTCAATGAAAGTCCCCATTTCTTTGGAGGTCCATGCAACATGCTGATAACATAAGAAATTTTTAAGTCGTCCGTGGAAAAAGAGTTGGGATGTTTTTTAAAAAACAATTCACTCTGTTCCAGGAGCTCATTAACGTTAAGTTTGTTGTTATCAGCTAAGTCCTTGGATAACACTCCGTTGGCGGAAAAGAAGGTAGGAATAAATTCTGTTAAAGCTGTTATAAGCTTTGAGTATTCAACTTCACTTGGAATTTGGGCGTTATTACTATTGGATTCCATTTTTACCTAAATTATAAATTATATTAACTATGAAATATATATACATGTTTATTATGATTATAAGGTCATAGTTAGGAAGTTTTGGCGAAAGAAAACAGTTGAATAAGAAAATACTCAAGCATTTCCAGACGATTTTCCAGAAGCACGTAAGCAGTAAACAGTAGTATGTACTTAATGACGGGAGCAGCTTGCCTATTACTGGTGTCATGTTCCCGCGTACACCACGATTGCAACCTACCACACATAGGCCAGTCCAGAGCTGCCCAGATCGCTGCCTGTGACAGATAAACTTAATCCGGAAACTGTTACCTAGATGCTGACACACTTCTGCTTCTAAGGTCTGTACTAAGTCTTGGTTCTTCTATATTGTTTCCTTGGCCTACTTCTTCCAGTTCTATTTTCCTAAAATCATGTAAACATATGTTAGTGTATTTATGTGTTCTTATTATTGTTATTATTTATTTTATTATTGCTATTTATTGTTGTTTAATTTTTTATTATTTATCATTTATCATTTATCATTTATCATTTATCATTTACTATCATTATTTATTATTATTTATTATTATTTATTATTATTTATTACTATATATCTATTCTTTTAATTTTTTATGATTTTAATTATTTATCCAACTAATTATTACTATTTACTTATTTTTTTAATATTTAATTTATGGTTTATATTAATTTATTCTTATAATTTCTAGATTATTCTATATAATTTATATTATTATATTTATTATTAATCATAAAAATTTTTATTGAACCACACTAAATTATTTTGTACTACTTGATTCTAGAAATTAATTATATTATTAAATTAATTAACTATTCTATTAAACTATACTAAGAAGAGTTATTATTGTAATAATTTAATTAAAAAATTATAATTAAATTATTAATCATTAATATTAGCTCTAACTGCTAATATTAAAGGTTTAGAAAAGAATCATACTTACCTATGGTTCTTTCTAATTATCGAGTTTATTATAACGAATTATAATAGACGAAACACTAAAATTGATAAAGAAAAGTTTTAATTATAAAATTTGTTTTATTAAAACAATTTGTTTTATTATTTATTAGAAATTTTAAATGTTAAAACTATTGTTATTATTATTATATTATAATTGTTATATAATAATAACTCTTGATTTCTCAAAGAGAACTCAAGAGCCTTATTTATACTTTTTTGTCAAAATAAGGTTAAAATCAAAAGCGGTTCTAATCTTAACAAATCTCTTATCTAGGAAAAGACTAGAAGAAAAACCTAGATAAGTTTTTGATCGATATTCTATCCATATCGATCATCGCGTTGATTAAGTAAAACCGATTACTTTTAAGAAGTAATTGGAAAAACCTTAATTAACCGATTACTTAATCTAATATAATGATCGAAAATAAAAGAATAAAATAATGAAAATTATTTCGATCATAAAATTTAAAATTTAATCTATTTAGTTCTATTTTATAGAACTTTAAATACAAATATATAAAACAATACATTAATAATAAAATACATGATTAATACAATACAGAATACATGATAGAATACAGAATACATGATAAAATACAGAATAGTGTTTTAGTTTATGATTTAATAAGTGAGAGAAAACTAAAACTAATAAATTTAATAATTAAGTGAATAATTAAATAAATTTAATATTATTTTAAATGTATAAAAATTATTTAATTAAATAAATTTTTAATATTAAACTAAATAAAATTTTAATATATAATTAAATAAATTATTAATTATAATTAAGTGTATAAATGAAATATGAGTTAAATAAAAGTTATATTAATTATAACCTAACTATGTTAAGATAATAACTGAATTTCAATTTCAATTTCAATTTCAATAATTCAGTTATTTGAATTTTTATTACATTATTATTTTATATAATTATTACTACAATTTAAATTACAATAATCCTACAAAGGATTAATCAAAAGATTTAAACATGTATTTATATAAAATAATTAATTATTAAAATATTAATTATTAATATGAATATGTAATAGGTATTAATATAAGTTTGATATTGATAATATAAACTAAGATAATAATATAAATATTTAATATAAATAAAATATAAGAATCTAATATAGCTAAATATTATATTTTATAATTAAAATATAATATGTAGAAATTAATTTAATATGACAATCACGTGTTTACATTATTTAATATATATTAATTTCAATATGTAAATAATATTTAGTCAATTAGTTGGCCTAGACTATTTCCTAAATATTTTAATAATAATTATTATACTATTAATTATTAATATTGAAATTCAAATAACTGAATTATTGAAATTGAAATTGAAATTGAAATTCAGTTATTATCTTAACAATGCCCTTCCACAAAAATCGGATTCCAGACGATTTGTGTAACATTGTTAAAAAAAATTTTTTAATTTATTACAGAAAAATTTTTAATTTTTTAAAGTAAATAAGGAATTAAAAGGTCACTTGAATCCTTTGGAGAAGACCATTTAAGTGACAATTTCGTGAAATTTGAAATTTGTCAAAAATTGTTAAAATTAAAATTTTATTATAAAATTCAATATTTTTAAGTGTATTGGTACCATTTTTAAAATATATTCCCATGTAAATTTTTGAAATTGAAATTTTGAAATTTAATTGAAATTAACATTTCAATTTTTACCATTAACTATGAAATTTTTGAAAATTTTAAAAATATAGTAAATAATAAATATATTAAAATTTAAAATTACTATTAAAAAGTTGAATATATAATTTTTATTAAATTTTGAAATTTCGTAATGTGAAATTTTAAATGTCGAAATTTAAAATTTTAAAATTTATAATTTCTAATTTTCTAAATTTTGAAATTGTAATTGAAAATTTATCAATTTAACTATTGAATATATTATAATATTCAATTTAGTATATTATTAATCTTGATAATTATGAAAGCGTCCTTATCATAATTATCATTTTATCATCGAAGAATATTATAGAGAAAAGCGTCCTTTTCAATATAATATTAAACAAATTTTAATCTATTAAATTTCAAATATTGAATCAATTTAGAATGCTCCTCCTTCCTTCTTTCATATTATTATTTTTCTATGATTAATTCAGAAATTTAAAATTAATAAAGTTTAATGTAATTTTGTTATTTATATATTTATAATTGATGTTTAAAAGTAAATTATTATTATTGCAATTCAGTCGAAGAGAATATTTATTTATTTAAAATATAGAATTGATTGATTTTATGTAATAGAAATATATATATATATATTTTTTAATATTTAAATTTTAAATTATAAAATTGTATATATTTATTTGTATATAACGTTTTTGGAATTTTAACGATTGTTTTAAGAAATATAATTTTGTTTATTTTTTGAATAATTTGTAATTATTACTTTTGTAAATACAATATTTAAAGTGAATAAAATTTACTTAAACTTCTAATATAGGAATTGAAAATTGACTTTAATAAATAGATATAATGTTCCATTATATTGTGAAAATATTGTAATTAAAATTGAGACATGAGTATTATAAGTATAAGAGTAGTACAGTTCAGTATAAGTAATTTAATTAATAAATTAATTATTATTTATTGAAATTCATATTTTATATAGTTCTTATTCACATGATAGGGAGGATGATATACGGGACTTTTATGTGCAATAATTTATAAGCAGTGGGTTTTAAATAATTGTAGTTTAGTAAATTTTATTAATAAAATTATAATATTCGTACAATTAAATAGTAATTCTAATTCCTAAAAATTTACAAGAGAGTTCCCTATTTCAAATATAAATAATTTAATCTATTTATAAGAAATAGGTAATATATTAATTATATATTCTAATATATAGAAATATATAAATTTTATAAGAAATAAAGTATTATAATTATTATAATTATAATAATACATATTGAAATAAAATAAAATAAAATAATTATTATCAAAAAGATATAAATTTAATATTTAATAATTATTATTAAATATACAAATATGTTACTACACATATTTGTTTTATATCAAGGAGAGAAGTCTGATTCATGTGAATTTACCTTTATCTTTGTTCCTTTGAACTTTCGAATAACTTTTTGTATAACTGGGGTGTTAGTTACTGTAACTGATACTCTTTTATGAATTTTACATTTGTTGTTTGAAGTGCAGAATGTAGGGTTTGGTTTGGTTCTTCGTTTAGGCTTTCTTCTCAAGGTTAATTTAGTTTCTTCTTTTGCTTTCATGTTAGTTATCCTTTTATTGTTATTATCGTTATTGTTATTATCATTATTGTTATTATCGTTATTGTTATTATCGTTATTGTTATTATCATACTGATATGGGTTTTCAATATTTTCTTTCTTGTTATGGCTAACTTCAGCTTTTTTGTATAGGTTTATATCGTGAATTTTATCATCAGCATTATTCTTCATTTCATTAATACCTTCTTTTTGTTTCGTACTTGATTTTGGTTCTATATAATTTAAGGACCTATTAACTTGGACAAGGAATAAGAAACTTCTTCTACGTAATTGTTCTAATAAATTAATTTGATTTATAATGTCCTGACAAGTTTTACTTTCTAAAGAGTTTTCTTCCTCTAACTTTTTTACTTTTGATTTAAGGACGTGAATAAGTTTTTGAATTCTTATTAATTCGTCCAATCGATCATGAAGTTCTTTCTCAGCCTTACCAATAAACCTGTTATATTCACTAATGGGAATCATATCTTCTTTATTCTTCATTGGGATAAATATATCATTTCTTTTAAATGATATATCTGAAGTAATTTTTATTAGTTTAGGCATCTTAAGGTAATCGATATATTGTTGGTAGGATTATTGTTAAAGTTTTGTGACAATTTGGTCTTAACGATTAGGTCAAGATGCCAAATTATAGTAATTAATTAATAATTTGAATTTACTCTTATTTAAAACATATTGTTATTAGTAAATTTTATAATTAAGTTTTTATTTAAAATATAAATTTTATTTAATTTTAATAATATTTTATTACATTATTATTTTATATAATTATTACTACAATTTAAATTACAATAATCCTACAAAGGATTAATCAAAAGATTTAAACATGTATTTATATAAAATAATAAATTATTAAAATATTAATTATTAATATGAATATGTATTAATATAAGTTTGATATTGATAATATAAAATAAGATAATAATATAAATATTTAATATAAATAAAATATAAGAATCTAATATAGCTAAATATTATATTTTATAATTAAAATATAATATGTAGAAATTAATTTAATATGACAATCACGTGTTTACATTATTTAATATATATTAATTTCAATATGTAAATAATATTTAGTCAATTAGTTGGCCTAGACTATTTCTTAAATATTTAATTATATTAATAATTAATTCTTTCTACAATTAATAATAAAAAATATTATTAATTGAGATAAAATTAAAAAATATAATATAAAAATTTGAAAACGAAAATTTAAAAACTTAGAGTTTATTATAAGATTATAATAAACAACACTAAAAGTCAAAGGTTAATAGTATTTTAGAAAATATTTTATTATAAAATTTTTTTATTAAAAGTAATTTTAAAATATTTGTGTGAATTATTATAATTTCTTATAATAATAACTCTTGATTATTTTTAGAAGAATCAAGAGTCCTATTTATATTAATTTGATTTCTAATCTTGGAAAATTATTTCTATCTAGAAAAAGATTAGAAGAAAAAACTAGATAGATTTCGATTGGTGTTTAATTACATCAATCTTTAGTTAATAAGAAAACCCGAATAAGGGAGAAAACTTATTAACTAATTATATATTAATTTTATTAATATTTAATCACAAGTATAATTAAATAATTAATTCTTTTAATTTTCTTAATTAAAAGTCCAAGAAATAATAAAATTTAATTATTTCTTGATTAAATAAAATTATCACTTTAATATAATTTAATTTTCTTTAATTAAATAGAATTTATCATTATTTTAATACAATAATACATTATGATAATTTAATATATTAATTATTGATAATTTAATTTAATGTAAATAAATTTTAAAACAATAACATTCATTAATAATTACTATGTGACATAATTAATAAAATTATTCATAAAATTTTATAAAATAATAAACTTTAAATATTAATTTTTTAATAAAGAATAATAATTATTTTGAAATAATTATAATTCTTTACAAATGATACGGGCTGGGGTTGAAACACTAAGATATTCAAAGCAAAAAAAATAAATATTAACACATAACTATAAAAATAAATTTGGAAACAAGAAAAAAAATTAAATTTTAAAATATTCTTTATTTAAATTTAAAATTAAAATTATTTGTTCCAAGTATTAAAAAGAAAGAAATTTATTCTTCTTTTTATACTTTTATTTTAATACATTTTATTTATTATTAATATATTCTTTATAAAAAAACTATTAACTATTTTATTTTAATTTTTAACTATTATTTTAAATTATTTTTTAAAAAAAAAAAATAACATTTATTAAATTAAAATATAAAAAATTAATTTAGAGATTGTATCACGAAGGGCATTCCGGGCGGTAGCTTCTTCTTGATATTGTTTTTCAGAGAGAGAATTATACAGAATTGATATTTTCTGTATTTTAGATCATTTTTTATTATTGAAATTCTGTATTTTAGTTCATTTTTATTTTTAATAAAGATTTAATTTATTTTTGATTTTTGTTTTATTTTTAGTTTATTTCAAAGGTTTAGAAAATATTATACAGAAACTTATAATTCTGTATTTTATATCAAATATTTATTGAAATAGGTTTTTATTATTCTTAATATAAAAAAATTAATAATGATTTAAATATTATATATATATAATTTTTAATAAGAATATTTAGTAATAATTTTTATTATATTTAATATTAATAAAAGATTTTTATTAGAATATTTAATAATAATTTTTATTATATTTGATATTAATAAAAGATTTTAATAAGAATATTTAATAATAATTTTTATTATTTAATATTAATAAAAGAATTTATAAGAATATTTAATAATAATTTTTATTATATTTGATATTAATAAATGATTTTAATAAGAATATTTAATAAGAATATTTAATAATAATTTTTATTATATTTAATATTAATAAAAGATTTTTTATTAGAATATTTAATAATAATTTTTATTATATTTAATATTAATAAAAGAATTTTATAAGAATATTTAATAATAATTTTTAATATTTTTGATATTAATAAAAGAAATTTATAAGAATATTTAATAATAATTTATATTATATTTAATATTAATAAAAGAAATTTATTAGAATATTTAATAATAATTTTTATTATATTTGATATTAATAAAAGATTTTTATAAGAATATTTAATAATAATTTTTATTATATTTAATATTAATAAAAGAATTTTATAAGAATATTTAATAATATTTATTATATTTAATATTAATAAAAGAATTTTATAAGAATATTTAATAATAATTTTTATTATATTTGATATTAATAAAAGATTTTAATAAGAATATTTAATAATAATTTTATTTTATTATTATTAAGAGTATTTAATAGGAAATACAAGGTATTTAGTGACACCCCGTATCACAAATTTTAGAAAAAGAAATATTGGCATAGTGACTAGAGCTATGACCATGAATCGAATTATTCGGGTTCGATTCACACTCAAAGCAAATTTTAATAATTTTAATTTTCATTTTCTAGATGTTTCTTTCTGTAATTTCTTTAAGAATTTTATAGAAATTCTTAATAGTTAAAATTATATTTTATTCAATTTTATTCTTTCTTTTTATTAGTTTCTATTTTTGTGGCTAAAATCGGTTTTAAACGAATTTTCCACAATTCTATAATTTTTCAAAATCATGAAAACTGTTTTTCCGAAAAAAGTATAAATAGGTATGAATTTTCACTTGAAAATATTTCTCTTCGTGCTTTTATCGTATTTTAACGTAGTTTATTATTATTAGTAATAAAACATATTTCTAATAAAACAATTTTTAAATAAATAATTAAATAAATAAAATAATAAATAAAACCAATATTACTAATATTTCTGCACCGACCTTCCTAATCAACAAAGGAATCAAGTGCTCCAATATTAATATTTTGTGTTTACCAATTCTTGTGTTTAGTTTACTTATTCTAAGTGTCCTTTTAGTATTGGAACACTCAGGTTTCCGTTACAGATCCTAAATTTTATATTATTTTCTTTTTCTTCTTTTAAAGAAGAAAAAGAAAATAATAATATCATATATTAAAGTTTTATTCTTCACTTTGTTATAAATTTCCTCTTCTAATGTCATCAATACACCTTCTCTAATTAACTTGTATTCTTCATCTAAGTTATATTCATAAGATGTATCTGTTTTATATTTACTGTAATCCCTTAAATTCAATTTAGTACTAGTTAACCAGTAATCTAAATTTTCTAAATTATTTTTTAATTTAAAAGTGTTCTTTAGGTCATTAATAATATTTTTTAATTCATTGTTTTCTTTTTTAATGTTGTTATTTATTGTTTCCATTAATGAATTCATGATATTCATCATTTGTTCATTTTTAGTATTCATCATATTCATCATTTGAGTCATATTAGTGAACATTCCTTTGAACATATCATTATAATTGATATTTTCATTATTGGCTTGTTTATCACTTGAAGTACCTGTACTGTTGATACTTTCATTGTTTTCTTTATCTTCGGTCTTAATCATTATTATTCTTTTTATTTTTTATTTAATAAAAAACCAAGTTTTTTTTTTTTTTTTATAAAAATTCAAAATTTTTAAATTTTAAATTTCAAATAATTAATAAAAATTAAATTCAAAATTTTTTTAAATTAAATAATTTAAATTTCACAATTAAAGATCAATTAAAATTTCAATTTCAAAATTTTAAGATTTCAAAATTTAAATTTAAAAAAAAAAAAAAAAAAAAACACAAAAAAAAATATATTGATTATTAGTTATCACTTCTGTCTGACACACTATTGAGATTTCGAAGTATAACACTAATAATTAATATATATAATTAACAAAAAAACTCATAAAAATTTCTCTTTTATAAATAATCTCTCCTTAATAGATTATTTTTTATATATTTTTTATCTCTTGATATTACGTTATTCATTTTTCATTACTACGTATACATTCATATAAATTACATTGTATATTTCATTAATTAATCTTTAGATTCTATTTAATAATATATCATATAAATATATTATACTTAAATTTAATATATTAATAAGGTATAATATAAATTAATAATAATTTTACTTTAAAAATAATAATAAATTATGATATCACGTATTTCCAACAAGAAGTATTCTCTAAGAAGTGAGTATAGCTATAATAATAATGAATTTGCTAATTATAATTATCAAAATAATGTAAATTACATGGATAAAATAAATTATATAAATAAAAGAATAAATAATAATTTAAAAACGTTATTTTAAATAAAAATAATGATAGCAGTGATAATGATAAAATTGATAATATCAATACAATTAATGATATGAAACAAGCAAATTCAATTAAGAAGAGAAAATAAGATAAAATGAAAGATTCTCATTTTTATTAAATAAATTGAAAGAACTTACTCAAAAATCAAGTGAACAAATGAAAAATTAAAAAACTAATGTTAATAATAATAACGTTAATAATATTGACAATGCTAATGAAATAAATCAAATTGAAAGTAAAAATAATATTAATAATAGAAGTATAAAGATAATAAATAACATTCAAATATAAATAAAAATTAAAACAATAAAACTAGACATAAAAGCAAATATCATTATCATGATGAATATAAAATTACTAGTCATCCATCAAAACGTTCTTTTATAATAAAAGATATTCTAGATACAGTTTCACTCTTATCAATAAATGAAAATGATTTCATTGAACCATGTAGTTATTTTGATATTTTTAATATGAAAGATAAAGATAAGTGGTTAAAAGCTGTTGATGAAAAGTTAAGTAATATGAGAAGGATGATGTTTTCATAATAGTAGATAATGTACCTAAGAACGCTAACGTTGTGTCAACACGATGGGTACTAAAATATAAAAGAGATGCTAACGGTAAAATTGTAAAGTATAAAGCTAGATTAGTAGCTAAAGGCTATATAAAAGTTTACGGTATAGATTACAAAAATACATTTTCACCAACACTCAAACAGGATACACTTAAAACAATAATAGTAATTGCAGTATAAAATAAAATTAATATTCATCAAATGGATATCAAGGCTACATAATTGAACGCAAGATTAGAAGAAGACATATATATGAATTTACCAGAAGGAATGAATCAAAAAGGGTATTGTAAATTGAACAAAGTATTATACAGACTTAAGCAATCAGGCTGAATGTGGAACGAAACATTAAATAAGGTATTGTTAAAATTGAACTTTAAAAGATTCTTAAGTGATCTTTGTGTATATATTAAGAAAATGAAAGTAATAATATTAAGGGCTTATAGCAGTTTATGTAGATTATATAGTTGTAGCTGGTACTTCAGAAGAAGTAAATAAAATAAAATCTTTAATAAAAGAAAATTTTAAAGCAACTGATGTAGGTGAAATTGATTATATTATAGGTATAAATTTTGTTAAATGCAAACATGGTTATTTTATACATCAAAAGAAATATTTAGAAGATATATTAAATAAATTTGAAATAAACAAACATAAACCTACTTCAAATACGATTCCAATCAAAAATAATATATTAAAATCAAAGAAATTTAATCCAACAAAATTAAAACAAGCTATTGGTTCCTTATTATAATTAGCTATAAGTACGAGATCTAACATCCTATTTTCAGTAAGTAGAGCTTCAAGAAAATCTAAAGATCCCACTTATGAAGATTGGTACAATGTAATAAAAATATTTAGATATCTAAAAGGTAAGCCTGATTATGGAATTAAATATACATAATAATAAACTTGAATTTAAAGTCTACGTAGATGCAGATTTAGGTGGTGTTAAAGATACTAGAAGATCTATTACAGGATTCTTGAAGTTAATGAATTCAGCTCCAACAAGTTGGTATTCTAAACTCCAACACTGTTTTTCCGTTTCAACTGCAGAAAGCGAATATTATGGTATACATGAAAACTTAAAATATGTTAAATCCTAATAATTTATCAGACGGATTTACAAAATATTTAAATACCACTCTGATGAATAAATTCAGAGAAAACATCCTCACTAGCTTTAAGGATCTTAAACTTTAGGGGGAATGTTAGAAATAAATTTATCTTAAATAATGAATAATAATTTAGTATGTTTAACTTAGATTAGTATATTTATTTATATTTAATATAAATTAGATATGTATGTTATGTAAATGTATGAGGCGTATGCCTGATATACAACAGAGTTTTATATTTACAAATAAATATAATTAAATTTTTAAGTAATGTAAATGATTATAATCATAAATAAAATAATTAAAATTAATAATAACTTTTAACAAAAAATAATAATAATTATATATAATTAATAAAGAAATCACACATTCCAAAAATAAAACATAAATTCTTAATAATATATGATTAAACAATTATATATTAATTGATTAATTAATTATCCTATTAAGTAAAATTTACATTAGCTAATATAATATTAACCCTTTATTTTATATATTAAATTTTTATATTTTTTATCATAAAATTTATATTATCAATATCAAACCTTTATTAATATTTTATATTATATTAATGTTAGAAATTAATTATTAATTAATTATTTTATATAAATACAAATTTAAATCTTTTATTTTAATCCTCAGTAGGATTATTAACTTAAAATTATTGAAATTACTTGTATTAAAATAATTATATAATAATAATTATATTATTAATAAAAAATAATAAATAAATATTTATAATAAATTTAAAACACAATAATAATTTTTATTATAAAATGTATTGTTTAATATTAATAAATTTAATTCAAATAATAAAATTTAAATATTACTATAATTTGGCATCTTAACCTAACCGTTAAGGCTAAAATAACTCATTATCTTAATGAAATAAATAATCAATTTAATTAAGAATGTATTATTTAGCAAATTCTTATCACACAAATTTGTAACAGATACATGGTAACATTATGAACAGTAACGCACTAGCGTTACTATTAACGTAAATTTTTATATCAAATTATATAATATTAAATAAATGAAAGAAATTAACTAATTCATAATTATTTAACCTTTAATAAATTTTGGTTATATAATTATATATTATTTTTCATATACTAAAACTAAAGTATTTAATATATACTATAAGAAATAAACAAAATTTAAAAAGATTTTACAGAAAAAATTATGTTATTTTAATCAAGAAAATTAATATAATATTCTTATATTTTATATAAAATAAATTTAAAAGCTATAATATATTGAATATTTATTATTAATCAAATCAGATTTGATTTTGTTTGTGGGGAATTGAATAATAATTTTTATAAAATAAATAATCAATTTTAAAAATATAATAATACATTAAAAAGAATACAATTTTAAATAAAAGAGTAGTAAATAAATAGGTAAAAAGTAATTAGTAAGTAAAAAAATAATTAAGTAAAAAAGTATTTAATAAATAAAAAATAAATTAATAAATAAAAAATAAAACATAGTTGTTATAGGTTAAAAAATATATATATATATAATATTTGTTAATTTTTTATTAATAATATATATGTCTTCAAAACAATAAAAGAAAATAAAATGTAACGATATCAGTATTGTTACATTTTATTTTTTTTTATAATTATAATTTGGCTGAAGTTATTCAATGGTACCTACCTTGAGTTACCATAGTGGATGACACCTTTTTGATAATATAATTTAATTAATTCTTAATTAATTCATTCATTTAATTATATTTATATAAAATATTAATAATCATTCATTTAATTAAAATTATTTAATTATTTAATATTTATTCATTTATAATCAATCAATCATGTAATAGATTAATTTTTATCTTTGAATATAAATATCATGTATTATTATTTTATTTTGATTCTTCGAGTCAATATTGTTTAACGTGAATAATAAATAAATAAAACATAATATTAAAACCATAAAATTTATAATTTTATTATCTTTTCAATTTATTTATTTATTTCATCTTTACCGACCTAGTGAGCAACATTACCAAAATTTAAAAAATGAAAAAATTATTTATGTAAATTGACACTTTAATGTTTATTATTAATCTTTATTCACCACTTATTTTAAAATTTTTTTTATATTTCATTTTATTTATTTATTTATTTACTTATTTAATAATTTTTTTTATTTATTTTCTAAAAAGTATTTATATTATTTCAATTTTTATCATCTAAATTTATTCATTTATTTTTTATTTTATTTTTTTACATTTTAATATTTTTATAATTTTATTATTGTGATACGTTATTTTATTTATATATCTAAATTAATATTTATTTATGTGCAAAGACAATAAGGAATTAAGACAAAATATTATATTTTAGTATTAAATATAAATAACACATACAATAATACAAAATAAAGTAATAAATATATCTTTTTAATGTTCTCTTTATTTATTATTAATTATTAATTATTATATCAATTATTATTATTACTATTTTATATAAATATTATAGTTAATTATTTCCAATATATAAAATATCTCTTTTTAACTAAAATAAAATATAAAAATAGCTATCTATGTGACTTAATTTATCATAAGTATAAATTTATAAATAAAAGAATTCTCCGTTTAAAATTATTATAAAATTATATATATTATTATTATAAAATTACTACTGACCAATAATATTTAAGTACTTCTTTAACCTAAAGAATCTACCTAATATCATTTTACAGTGGTCACGTATCAATTGTTTCATTTTAACATTATTTTATTTTTACATTATTTTATTTCTACTTTATTATTTTTATACTTCAATATTTTGTTTTGTTTTTACTTTATTTTTCTTTTAACATTATTTTTTATTACTTTATCATTATTTAAAAATTTTTTGTAATTTTTTGTTTAATAATTTAACTTGTGAGACCAAAGTTTCTATTAACATAATGGTTTCTCATGTCTGAAGTACATTTGCAATTATTTTCCCATTTCTGGTCTGAACTATATCCTGATTTAGCAAAATTTCCAACTTCAGTATTATTTTAATACTTTTTTGTAATTTTTTATTTTATAATTTAACTTGTGAGACCAATTATTTTCCCATTTCTGTCATTGACTACATAAAAATTTAATTTTAAATAAAATTCAACGTCAAAAACCAAACCCATAATATTTAATTATTTAATAAATAGAAATAACTTATTTTTTAATACAAAACTTTTAGTTGTATGAATATTTTTTATTTATATATTAATTTTAAATATTTTATTTTTATTTTTATTTTAATTTTAATTTTAATTTGTTTTTATTTTGTATATTTTATTTTTAATATTTTATGAATTTACCAGCAATCGTTGAAACAAGCTAAAGCATGACCACCTAAAGCAGAGACACATGCAGTAGCAGCAACACCTGTGATTGGTCCTAATGAGTAAGCAGCTAAACAACCAGCTATACCGGCAGAATAAGCTATACATTGAATAGCTCGCTTGCCGTTGCATTCACCACGTCTTTCAAGAGAATTTTGAGAATTATTATAATTTATTTCATCTAAATTTTCACCTAATGCATCATAAATATCATCTCTTATGGAAGAAATTTCTTCTACAGTAGTACAGTTATTTCTGATAATAGATGTATCGATAATATAATTTACTCAATTGGTAAGCCAGTCAATTATTTGCTTTTCGGTCATAGTTGATTCGTTTTGTAATTGAGAAAGTTGATTGAAATCAATTACATTATTAACTAAATCATTAACTGTAGAACTTAATACTAATAAAGCATTAACTAAAATTAATACGAAATTTAATAATTTTTTTTTATTTAATTAGAATTTGATATATAAAAAATACAATAATTTATATATTATTTAAAAATTATTTAAAATAATTATATTTTGTATTTAATTACATATAAAATTATATATAAATTAAATATTATTTAAATATAATGGTAAATATATTAAAAGGTATACTATTATATTATAAAATTATTAATAATTATGGTATTATATTTTTATTATATATTTTCTAATATTATCAGAATAATTTAATATTTAAATTATTACTAATCTAAAATTTATTTAATATAAAATCTTTTTAAAATTTTCATTTTATATAATATATTTTAATGAAATCAAAGTAGAATGTAAAATTTAAATAATATTTTTATTTAAATTTATATATTAAATTTATATTTTATTAATATTAAATAAATATGAAGGAAATAATACATTTGTCTTCATAAAATATAATATATATAATTATTTCATAAGTTATATTCAAATGTATTAATAGGACATATTTATTTTTATAATAAAGTATATTTAATTATATTAATATCTTCTATCTATGATAATTTTACACAATTATCTAATTTATATATATATAATTAAAGTTTAATGATTTAAAAAAAAAAAGAAAATCAATATTCTATTAAATTGTTCGTTCATTATTAATATATAAATTTTAGTTTTAATTTAGAACTATAATTACAAAATTAAAAATAAATATGTTTATATATATATAAAATTTACTGTTACATATATAAGTGGATTATTATATTAAATATAATATTTTCATTAATATTATAATTAATATTTATATTATAATTAATATTTATATGATTGTATTTGTGTTTATAGTATATATTTAATTTATCTTAAAATAATATATATGTTTTAAACTATATTATATAATAAATTTATATACTAATATAAAATTATATATTCTTGAAAATTTAATAACATTTTATCAAATTGGATCTCCACTTTTATATATATTTATATAATTAAAACATTTCTTCATTTTATATATATTAAAAAAAATAAAGAAAAACTTTAATATTAAATTTATTAATATATATATAAATATAATAGTAGAATAGATTTAAATTACAAAAGAAATATAAATTAATATATTAATTGAAAAAATTTTGATAAAATTGAAACAATCTATATAATAATATTTACTAATATAATAAGTAATAAAAATTGTTCATTTTAAAATTTATATATATACATGAAAAATAATTATTCTGCAAAATTTAAAAAAAAAATTAAAGAAATTTAAAAAGAATTAAAAAAAAATTAAAAAATAATAAAAATTAAAAAAATTAAAAAATAAATAAAAATTGAAAAATAAATAAAAAATATTAAAAAATAATAATATATATATAATAAAATTAATACAAACTGATATGAATTTTTTAAGAGTTTTTTTAATAATATTATTTGAAATATTTATTAAAATCGTTAACCCTAAAAATATAAAAAGAAACAGAAATTTTAAATAGAAATAAATTTCAATTTAATTATTTTTGTTTAAATGATTACAAAAATATCTGTGAAATTATAAAAACGGAACTTGATGACGTATTTGAATTGTTTTCAGATATAGGTTTTAAATAATATATAAATAATTATATTTATGATATTTTTAAAATTAATATACAAAATTAAAAATAATTTTTTTTTTTTTATATTAACAAAATTGTTTCTCGTCTGAAGTACATTTGCAATTATTTTCCCATTTCTGGTCTGAACTATATCCTGATTTAGCAAAATTTCCGTTTATTTAAATATATTATTTTACAAATATTTATATATTTTTCTTTTATATAATTTATTTTTAAGAAATTAATAAAACAAACTAATTGATAATTAAAATAACTTTTTATATACATATTCTATCAAATTCATTAATAATTTATTTTTATCCTCAATGTTATTAAAAATATTCCTCAAACTATTTTTTTTTATATAATTTTTTTTGTTTGTTTATTTGTTTATTTAAAAAAAATAATTTAAAACCAAATAAATAAAAAAAAATAACCTTTACATTTAATTTAATAACATATTATATAATCTAATTTTTTAATAGTGTTAAAAATATATTTTAATATAAAATTTAATCTATGATTATCCAATAAATTACAAATGAATAAATACTCAAAATACTATAAAACGTGATTAAGTAATAATTCTAAATTTTTTTCTTTCTTTTTAATAATAAAAAAAAGACCTTAATATTTATACGGTCATACATACTTAATTATATATATTTAAATAATAAATATTAATATATAATAAAGGAATATAAAACATCTTTACTTAACCATAATTATAATATTATCTTAATATTGTGTGTCTCTTAATTGTGTATTTATTAACAAAAAGAATATAATTTTTCTTTTTTATTTTTAGTTATAATTTAGAATTAATAATTTTTATATTAAATATTTAATTTAGTAAAAAATATTTATTTAATTTATTTTTTTTAATTAAAATTTTAGCTTTTCTTGTATTTTTTGTGATATAAAATGAAATATTCAAACCTTAATTAATATAAAATAGATTTTATTATTCAAACATAAATTAATGTCATAAATCAAATTTATATCTAATGATTTTATAACAAATTCAATATGTGACTTAATTTATATATATAAATTATATTTATTATTAATAAAAATTTTATAGCATAAATCAATGTTTTAATTATATTCTATTCTTATTATTTTATATTTATATTTATATAGTTATTAAATATTTCCTTAAATAATAATTATTAATAGTTTATTTTAATCACAAGAACAACTAATTAAATAGTTAATTATAACTAAATAACATAAAAATAAAACATTTCTCTGAATTAAGAGAAGTGTTAAGTTTTGTTTTGTTGAGTAATGTTAAATTAGTATGTAATTAAAAGTATAAAAAAGTTGTTAGATAGCTTTTTTTTTAAATATATGTAGTTTTTAAATAAAATTAAATAAGTAAATATATAATAAACTCAAAACTTTAATAAATAAATCCCAACAAAATTACATCGAACTTTTGAGTTGTATATCACTTGTATTTAGTGTGTTCTCGTATCAAGATGCCTCCATTTTAGTTATGACTTTGTCCCTTGAAGTCAATAGCTTCAGTTAACTTTCTTTTTTTTGTTTTTTTATTTAAATTGAGAAAACTACTTATAAGGAATAATATTTTTTAGATGTATATTTCTATCAACAACTTCATTATTATTCGGATCGTATACAGTTATAGTATTATTTTGTTATTTTATGATCTTGAAAGGACCAATATAATAAGATCCAACTTTCTGCGATTAAAATTTCCTATTAATACTAAATCTCCTGGTTTAAACTCACTTCTTAATCTTTAATTTGTCTTCTTCTATCCTTCCACAGTCCATTTGCTGTTTCGATATTATGAATAGCTTCTTTAATCCAATTGTGATGATTAATAAATTTTCTTATTGAGTGTTCTCCTATCGATATTGATGATAAGTTCAAAAGTTTGAAGATCTCTTCTTCCGTAAAGTAATTCAAAGATATTGAATTTTTATAACTTCATTTTTTGAGGTCCTTAAAGCCCAAAGTGTACTATGTAAAATGTCATCCCATTTTTTATGTTGATTACTCAATTCATTAAATTGAATATTTAATTTTCTTAAATACTTTGCAATATCCCTATTTCTATTCTCAACTTTTCCATTGGATGCTGGATGACATGTGCTAATATAATGAACATAAGCATCATTTAAATCCAGAAATGCTTATGTTTTATCAGATATAAATTTGGGTCCATTATCTGTTACCAAAATTTCAAGAATTCCATGTCTTGAAAATACACTATTTAGAAATCGTATCACATCATCTGATTCAGTTTTTGTAAGAGCCTCTGCCTCTACCCATTTCGTTAGGTAATCCACTAATATAATTATATACTTATTTCCTCTTATTGTTGTATATAAAGGTCCTACCAGATTGAGTCCTATACTCTTGTAAAGGGTAATCCTGGGGTGTAGCTAGGTCTTCGGTATAATTGTTTTATGGTTGAGGTTTACCAAGTTGACATACATGGCAACACTTTATAAATAATCTAATGTCCTTATTCATTCCTTTTCAGAAATAGTCTCTTCTTAACCTGTGATAAGTCTTATATACCCCTTCATGACCTACACAGTGAGTAGCACTTATAAGTTTCCATTTTTCTTCATCATTAGAAATCACTTTTCTTAACTCTTTATAATATTGTATTCCATTGATAATTACAAATCTTTTGCTAATAAAATTTTCAATGATATTATTTAATATTTTCCATTGATATTAATATCACTACCTTCATTAATATTTGTTAGTAAATAATTTGTATTAAGATTAGCAATATCCTTATTACCCGAAGAATCCGAATTAACCCTATTTTCATCACTATTTTTTTGTGTCTTATTACTTAGTATGTTTTTATTTCCTTCATTTTTAGATTCAAAAATTGTAAACAATTTATTTGTTTTTTTCTTCATTTGAGTTAATTTTATTTTTATTAATTTTTTTATCGTTTTTAGGAGAGGTATCATTTATTTCACCATCTCTTTTTGAATGTAATCTTGATAATGCGTCAGCTACCGCATTTCTCTTTCCTTCTTCATATAACACTTTAACCTTTAAAATACTGAATTCAGTAATCCATTTAATGTGTCTATTTGATGACGGTTCCTTATTTTTAAATATATAAGCTAATGGCTTATGGTCTGTGTATAAAATTGTTTCAAATGTATTACCAGTAATGAAAGGTTTAAATTTCATTACACAATAAAATACAGCCAAACCTTCCAGCTAATATTATAGTTACCTTCTGTCTTAGTGAAGGTTCTACTCTCAAAGTACAATTATTTTTCAAATTATTGTCATCAAGTTATATCAGAACACCACCAATATTTGTTCTTGTTGCATCTGTACGTATAATAAATGGTTTTTCAAAATTCAGAGGGGATAAAATCGGAGCACAATTTAATTTCTCTTTAAGAACTTCAAAAGCTAAATTCGCCTCTTCGTTCTATTTGAAAGGAACATCCTTCGTTGTCAGTTCATACAAAGGTTTAACAATCTGAGCGAAGTTACTAATAAATTTTCGATAATATCCAATAGTACCTAAAAAGGAACGTAATTGTTTAAGATTAGTTGAAGGTAATCAATTAATAATAACCTTACTTTAGAATCAATGGGGGAAATACCTTTAACAGAAAGCGTATGTCCAAGAAGTTTTACTTCCTTTTTAAAACAATGATATTTTTCAAAGTTTACCTTGAGACCGTTTTCTTTTAATATAGCAAAAGCTTCTTCAAGATAATTTATGTACCTTTTCAGTGAGTTAGAAAATATAACAAGGTCATCAATAAAAACAAATACGTACATACCAATAAGTTTAAAGAAAATACTATTCATCTCCCTGGTATTAAATTTACCCTATGCGGCAATAATTTAGAATTTCCCAAATCGTCAGTTTTTAAAGCTAAAACAGAAAAATATTTTATGAACAATGTATACACGTTTTCCTGAAATTCATCAGGTATAGTATTATAATATCTTGAATTTTTCTTATTTTAAATTTTGGTCACTCATTTAATTATGGGGTTCTCAGTAGTTTTAGGAAGTATTGTCATTAAAATAGTTAAATAAGAAGTGAAATCATTAAATAGAAAAATATTAATACAATTCTTATCTGTGATTGTCTTATGTTCATGTACAGTACTTTTATTGAAATTAACGTCTTTTTCTATCCTAAATTCTTCCTTTGATAATAAATCACTTTGGAAATCATTAATATTAATATTTGGGTACGGATTATAAGTGTATTAAAAGCAAACAATGCTTGGATTTTCTCTGGAATTCTCCTCATTATTATTACTGATTATGGTAATATCACCATTCCAAATTCAGTATCTGTAAACATTTGGTCCTCATTACTTAGGATTGAAAGATTATTATTAAATATATCCGTTGTTTTCTTTAAGTTAACATCATAGTATAAGGACGCTAATTCAAGGCTATTATTATTTTCATCTATGTGATATAACATATCTTTTACCAGGCCGAGAAGAATCTATTTTTTTTCAAAATATCTAAACAGAATAATATATCAAAAATATTGTCTTTATCAATTTTTCTAAAATAGTACTTAAAAGTAAAACCACCTATTGAAATATTTAACTCATAGAAATTAGAACTAATAGAATTATTAGAATAGACTTGGAAAATCTTTTCCGTGATTTTTCCAATTGGTTCTTTTGTAATGTTAAATTTTCTTAATACTGTTTCAATAATTATATTAACACTGGCACAGGAATCAAGGATAATTTCAGCAGGAGTATTTTCTACCTTGCAATTGACCTTAATTACCTTATGTGTACTAATAATAGTCATCAAATCGAGCAAGGATTTCTTGTTGGTAGGTATCAACTTCAAAGCCTTCAGAAAATCAGTCCTAAACTTTGGAGCTAAATAAAGTAAATCGGCAAGCTTTAATAGAAGCATCCTCTCTAATTAAATCTTCTTTATTATAATTATCTAAATATTCTACTAACTTAATGCGTTTTTCAATTTTTTATTTTTAGATTGTTGGTTTTCAGTTCCATCATTGACTCAACTGAATTTATTACTTCATTTAACTTTTCTTTCTTATTTTTATTCTTAACATAACTTATTAAGTTTTGTTAGAATTGATGGATCTAAATACGTAAATTTCTCAATGCTACTATAATGATAAAATTTTCAAGAGTAGATTGAATTTCATCCATTTTATTATCTTATTCACCCATGATTACTCCTGGTATAATATTTTCTTCTATTCCTGTTTCATTAATTATTTTATCTGCATCTTTAATTATATTTTTCTCATTTTCATAGCTTCCTTAATTTATGTTGCTTTTAATTAATTCATTGTTTATATTTTTATTAATTAATACATTATTGTTATATATTTCCTGGCTATTTGTCGATAATTTCATGTTATTTATGTTGATATAATTGTTTCTCTAATTTATATTTCTTCTATTATTCATATTTGTATTTGTTTTGTTATAATATCCTGTGGCAGGTGTTTGAATACTAACTGGGTTATCTTTTAAAGTGAATTTTTCATGTTTATATGAAGGTACCATTCTTACATCATTTATTGTTTCTTTTCTCTCGGAAACTGCTACAATCTCATTTGTATAAGATTTTCTTCTTGATTGTTATTATTATTAGTATATTGTATATGTAATTCGTTACTGTTTATAACATTTTCCCAATATTTGAACTGTTATTTATATAGTTGTCATAAAAATATGTATTATTTCTACCAAAATAATTATTATTATTTGCATTATTTACATCCTTTATTGTATATCATCTACTACATTTATATCATTTACTTCATTCATATTTGTTAGGTCATATAAATTATTTTGAATATTTACATCACTTATTTTGTTATTTTCATATGTTTGATTATTACCATTGGAGAGATAATAATTATAAATTAAACATAAATTTTCATTGTTTCTATAATTCTCTTTTTTGTATAATTACTTTGGTTAGTTTGATTACTAGAAGTTGTTCTTCTAGATACTAGTATAAATTTTCGTTTTCTTCTAATTTCCTTACTTATAACTATATTATTATTTTGTTCCTGATATTTATTAGGATAATTATTCCTTATCTTGTTAATATTAATTTAGTTATTCATGTTGTTGTCCGTAATACCTCTTACCGTTTCTATTAGAGTGATTGTCATTAATTACGCTAGTAACTAAAATTTTTATTTCCATTAGAATAGTTGCCATTACTTGAATTTCGGTTACTACTATTATTTTAAAATTATTATTTTGATTATCAGAATTAATATTATTGATTCCATTATTATTATAGAATCCATTATTACTTTTATGATAATTATTAGGAAAGTACAAACTATTAACATTATTTCTATTATAATTAGTAATGATACCACTCATCCAATTATTATTATTATTATTAGTATTATTATTATTATAGTTATTATTATTATAACCACTATTATTAGTATTATTATTATTATAGTTATTATTATTATAACCACTATTATAATAATGTTTTTCATTATTAAAGGATCATTATAAGCACGATTGTTAGGAAGATAATTATTAGTGTAATTGTTATTGTGATTATTACTATTATTTCCAGTAAGCCTAAAAGGACATTGAAATAATTTATGTCAAATCTGATTACAATTGAAGCAGGTAATGACTTTCCTGGAAACTTGTCCTCCGTTCATTCCATTAAATCTTGGACCCGAATAACCTTCATTCGGCATAGAAGTTCCATAAGATTATTTTGGGTTATTAACAATTCTTTTGTTAACAATTCTTTCAAGAAAGAATTTTTCACTATTCATTTGATCTTCATTAATATACCCAATACATAAGAATTCTGATTATAATTAAAATTTTTATTTCGTGGTTGTAGAGTCCTATAAATTGGATGATCTAGTTATACATTTCTTTCTGATATATCATAATATTCTGATGACTTGTGTTATCATTGATAGTTCTTTCTTCTGCCTTAGCTGTATGTTCTGCACTATTAAAAGTTTCACTTTAGGTCTTACAATAATCTGATATAATTTGAAAATGAACATAAGATCTGTCATAGATTGCATTCAAATAATCATCAACATTAATAAATTTTGTGGTGAAAGTAGTAATTTCTACACTTTCCTCATCCATCAAAATTTGATGATAACCAGAGTAAAGATCCATTGTTGTAAAGATATATGCTTCATATAAACTATCAAATATCTCATCTATGTAAAGTAATGAATAAGAATCTTTAACCGTTAAATCATTAACCTTATGATAGCCAATACATAATCACTATTTACTGTTCTTCTTCGGTACTAACACTACTGGCGATGACCATTTGGAATAAGAAGGTACAATTAATTTTCTTATTAATTAATTAATCTATAACACCTTTGTTTAAATGGTTTCGCACCAGGAATTATGTGGAAGAAGATCAGAAGGAGTTAATTATTCTAAAGAAATAGCAACTATTTCTAAGTTCTCTTCCAGAATTTTAATTATTTCATTTTTATATTTTTCATTTAAAGTATTTCGAAAAATTTCATTATGAATAAATTGCTTTGGGGATAATCCTTCAATTTTATTTAAATCTTTCTTTTTAGGATCCTCATCCAAAGCCTTAATCATAAACAACAACTTTTCTTCATTTTCATAATCATTATTAATAGGTGCAATAATATCAATCCTTCAGGAGTAATTTGACAAAAAATATATAAAATGGGGGTGGATAAATTTATAATTAATGAGTTTTTAAGTTAATAAGAATCATAAAAAGGATCCTACTTTTCTACTATTCTACAATCAACCATTAGCATAAGATTATTAATTTTTACTGGCGCTAGAATGATAAAACTTTCCGAGTAATCATCATTTTGAGTCGCCAACCTAATTCTGCCACTACATAATATCAATAGGTTCATATTCAGACTAAAGTTTATCTAAAAATTGTTGAGTAATTATAATTAAATTACTACATTAATCAATTAAAGCATTCCCCGAAACACCTTCAACTATAATATCAACTATGGCAATATCCTCTTCACATGGTTCGTTACATTTACTTTTATAAGTATTGTCTATATTATTAACGACCACAGCACATTCGTAGCTGATACATTATCCAACATCCCAGTGAAATTAGATTGGTTCCTTTCCAATTTAATACCCTGTTACACCTTATACCTTAATATTGGAGCAGCATCCATTAACTGCCCAAAAGTATATTGCCACAAGAGGAATTTAAATCATTATGAATATCATATTCTTCTTCCCCCGATTGAATTTTAATTGTCTTAGATACTCTAGAAATTTTATTTTCTTTTTGAGTATCCTTATCTTTACTATTTAACACTTTTATTAATTCAATTACTTTATTATTTTCTTTTATTGGATTTTTATTATTATCATTATTTTCTATCATTACATTTTTATTCTTTTCTTTATCAATATATTATTTTTAATAACTTCATCATTTATTAATTAATTATTATTAGTATTATCATCAATATTATCATTACTATTAATATTACTATCACTAACTCTTTCATTATCACGAATTTGTCTTTCAATCTCTTTTTCATTTTCAATTCGTAGTTGGACTAGAATAGATGGTTTAATTTGTCTTAAAATTTTATTACTTATATTATTTTCCTTCATTCCTCGTTCTTTCTGTTTCCGTAATGCAGTAGTTATTTTGGGCTTAGGATTATCCTTTGATGATTTATGAATTCTTTTCTCCGCATTACCTTCATCATTACTATTAACATCGTAAATATTTCGTTTAGATGCTCCAACTAAATAGTCAACTTTTTGTTAATTGCCATTTTATTAAAAGGAGTTTCTTTAACATTATAAAGACGAGGTTCTTTAATTTCTTTTTAATGTTTAATTGAAGCTGCTTTATTAAGTATGGGGAGAGCTTCTTATCCCATAATTCAATTTAAACGTTTATTGTTTCTTATTTCCTTTCTATTTTTATCAACCATCGCTCTCAACTATGGGCAATTGTTTTGAAAATGACCAGGTTCTTTACAGAAATAACAAGCTTTAATTGTCAAATTTCTCATTTTTCTTGTTAATTCCTCTATGTCGTTGTCTTCCTTAGAAGACAACGACATAATATTAACTTTATATTCTAATTTAATTTTTATAGGAGGATGGAAATTAAGTTTATTATTAAAAGAAGTATTTGTAGAAGGTGAAGGGGTAGAAGAATGTTTTCTTTGATTACTGCCCATATAATTTAACCAATCTGCTTTTTCAGCAATTTTAAAGGCTTTTGATAGAGGAATGTTATCAAATAAGGTTTGACGCTTCCAGGCTTCAACATTGCTTTCAATGGAGTCTGTGTAGTCTAAAATACTTATTTTGCTTCTTTTCTTTTTATTTAACTTTAAATATAAAATTTTATATTTAATATTAAAATCCTTAATTATTTCATTCCTCTTAATTCTTAGAGTACGTAGCTCTCTTAATAAATTAACACAACGGAGCAACAATTATAATCTTAATTAAAGGTTAGATAAATTAGATAAATAAATAAAAAATGAGGTTGGAAGATAAATGACTATTTTATTGAATTAATATTGTTGAAATGAAGCGTTTATAATAAAAGTGATTTCAAGTGATTTCAAAATGAATTGATATCACTAATTAGACAATAATCTACAACAAAAAGGTAGGGATGAATGGAACTCTAATATCTGCTACAAAATTTATTTTAATGATTCAAAATTATATCACTCATTTTGAGAGGACGTAATATCCACTTCAAACTATATTTATAACCATTTTCCCCATCCAGTAAATATAAAATAATTCAATTGAAAATTATTTCCAACAAACCTATCAATTATGATAAATAAAAGTTTTTGGATACAAGGTATTTTTCTTTATTTCTAAAAATTTTCGAAATAAATGTGATAATGCTTTTCCAGATATCTTTTTAGGATATACAGACAATCCATCGGGTTACAAAATTTTAGACATAGCAAAAATAAAATCATTCTCTCTTTATTTGTGTTTAATTTTTGAATTTGTTCTGGGGAATATTTTTTAAACTCTAATATAAAATCTATTTCAATTTTTTTACCGCATTACGAAATAGAAAACGTATGATTCTTTTCCAAACATTATTCAAAAATATAACAATAACAATAACATTATACATATATTGACTACGCTGATGGCAAGACTACTTGATAGTCCACTTCAGGATTCGTAATATAAGTTGGTGACTCACAAACAAGCTGGTTTTCTAAACTTAATCAATGTATTTCAACTTCCACCGCTTAAGCTTAATACCATAATCTTAATAAATGTGAGAAGTATATACTCTGTGTTATGAAAACCTATTGAATGTACTAAAAAATAACATAAATTTTAAGTTTTTGGATGCCAAGTATTGTTCTTGTTACAAAACAATTTTAAGAAGTTATCCTCTACTTCTCTTCCAGGAATATTTATTAGATATGAAAATAATTAATCTGCTTTTAAGATTTATTATGTTGCTAATAATTATTTCTTGTTCTATCGTTTTCTTTGAAGATACATCAGGTAATACACTTGTTATTTATTAATAAAATTTAAACGGTATTATAAAATCGAGATAAGTATTGACACGGATTTTATGGATTTTAATCAAAATTATAATATTAATAATACTAACAATAATAATTGTAATGTAAGTAATAAAAGTTTCAACGTATGTATCGAAGAAGGCAATAACAAAGATAATTATAATATTTATTATCCATTTTACGGTAATCCTCGTATACATGTAAATTATTTAAATTATTCAAAAAATGAATCTTATGTACCTTATCAATATCATTATTTACCTTCATATAATTTAAACCTCAATAAAAATACGTTATTCAAAATTACAATAACCATTCAAAACAAAATTTTTCTATTCCAAATTTTAACTTTCATAAGTAATTAAATAAGTATTAATAAGTATTACTTGTATATTAGATTTTTGTTTTAAAAAATGAAAAAAATATGTTAAAGCGAAAAATTATATATATTAATATTATATTTCTTTTCGAGAGTATGTATTCATATTTATATTTTTTTATCTAATTAATCACAATTTTAAAATTTATTTTTTATTTTTCAATTTTTAATTTATATTTTAATATTTATTTTTTTTTTACGTATATTTTATTAGTTAAAAAATATTTTAATTAGCAATATAAAATTTATTTTTATAGTCCTTTTATAATCTTCCATTTGGAAATCTTTCATTATTTATTTTAATTAATAATATTTATTTAATATTTCTTTATTCAATAATCTATGTAATCATTTTATTAATAATTAGCGATTTTTAATTTTTCTTTTCATTATTTAAATTTTGGGCATAATCTATCCTTCCCATTACTCTGTTAATTTCTTCAAATTCAATAAATCATTTTTATCTTCAAACAAATTGACGGTTGTACTTACTTTTAAGAAATACAAGGTCTTGTCCTCTATTTTGTCTAATATTTTCTATAAATATTTCAACAAAAATACCTATTTGTCTTGCATATTCTTCTACTATTTTCATTTAATATAATATCCTTTATTGGTTTGTTTTACATCATAACAAATCATGTATTTTTCAAAAGTCTGTTCAAAATGCATTGGATTATTAAGAGATAATGGTTTTCTTTTTTCTATTATACTCATTGGTATTGCTAAACTAATAAAATCAGGTCCAAAGGGCCTACCATTTTGTTCAATCAAATCTTTAATTTCCCAGGGTTGGATATTTTATATAAATTTCTTGTCTTCTTTGTTCTTCAAGGTATTGATTTATTACAACAATTAATATAATTATAGAAATTCAAACAGTTTAAATCACAATGAAAATTTAATTATTGAAAATGATATTAATCATAACAATAAACAATAATTCAAACTAGAATATCTCAGATAGTTCTGATTATAATGTTAAATTTATAAATAAAATTATTCAAATAAAGAAATATTACGAAAAATGTGAATAAAAAAATATAACAAAAAATTTTTAATTCGGAAAATTTATTTGGAAATGAAATTGCTTCAATTACTAAATTAATAAATAATGAACAGAATGCTAAAAAAATAATTCAAAAAACAAGGTAAATTTAAATAACGTTGATTATGAAAACAATATTTCTAAAAACAAAAATATAGAAGATGATATTTATATATCCATTAAAAATAATAAAAAAAAAAAGGAAGGAAACTCTTAGTTTCATTATATAATATATACATTATACATATAAGGAGATTTTTGTTAGAAAAGATAAAGATAAATGGCCAAAGACTATTAAAATTGAACTGATCAAAATGAGGGAAAACATGTCAACACAATTGTAAAGAAAATTCCAAATTGTAAAAAAGTAATCTCAGCAAAATGGTTGTTTAACTATAAAAGGAATGATATTGGAAAAATAACATAATTAAACCATGGTTAATAGCATGCTACTTTATTCAAATTTAGGGAATAGATTACATCGAAATGCTCTCCACTACATTTAAACAGAACTTGCTCAGGATACTAATTTCTATTTTTATATATTAATGTTTTAACCTTTATTAAATAAATATGAAAGCTGCTTATTTGAGTACTGATTTAGATGAAAAACTTTTTTGTAGAAATTGAAAATGGTAATGATACTATGGTAAAGGATTCTGAAAATTAGTAAAAACTTTTATTATTTATATATATATAAACAGGTCACATATAAAATAACAATTTGGAAAATGTGCTTATTAAACTAGAATTTAAAAGATTAAATAATGAACCATATGTTTATATTAAGAAAGACAAGTATAATAACATCCATGTTTTATGACAATATACGTAGAAGATGTAAAATAACATGAAATAGTAAAAATTAGCAAAATAAAAAGTGAAATAAAGAATCAGTTTGAATTGAGTGATTTAGATATGTTAGATATCATAATTGGAATAAAATTTTTTAAGATGCTTATATTATACACCAATTATAATACTTGAATGATATATTAGGAAGATTGATATCGAACAATATAATGAAGTCTCTAATATATAGAAGATAGAGAATTAAAATAGAAAAGATTCAGGGATTATTTGAAAATAATGTTGAAACTTGAAAATATATATCTTTATTCAATGACATTTTTCTATCAAAAGCATTTAAAATTGCTGAAAAGCAGAATAACTAAATTATATAGATAATTTATATAGATAATATAACCAACGAAGATACGTGTTTATCTATTAATCTCTTGTAGGTTCTTCTTCTTTTAATACTAATAACAAAAATAAATAAATATATATTTAAACAAAAGGCATAATTTAAATATATGGAAACTAACGATATAAAGGAATTTACATGAAAAATTAGAAATATAATAATAAAGGCTTGTTATTTCTTTAAAGAAGAATAATAAATATTTAAATTATAGAATAATAATCTCTCTTATTGTCAATAAAGCAGCTTCAATAATCAAAAAGATAATAAAGAATTTCGTTATTCTATTTCTTTTAATGTTAAAGAAACTACTACTAAAGAATTTATTTTTAACAAAAAGGATATTGACTATTTAGTTCGATGAATATGTAAATTCAATAAAATTGATTATAATGACAATAGTAATGCCGAGAAAGAATTCTTAAATCATAAGAAGATAATCTTAAATCCATAATAACTCCTGAATTAAAAAAACCGAGAGAATGAGAAATGGAAAATAATATTAGTATTAAAATTTTAAAAAAAAAATAAACCATATATCCTAGCTCATTAATGAATTGAAAAAGAAAAAATTATTGAAAGACAAATGCGTGATAAAGAAAAGCTAGTAATAATTATTATTATTAATATTATTTTCTTATTAAATGATAAGATTATTGTAATTAAAAATAATAAAAATATTAATAAAGAATAAATATGCAACTAAAGAAATTGTAAAATTATTAAGAGAGAAAAAATAAATTAATAAAGTTAACAAAGGTGTTAAATAGTTAAAATAAGGATACAAAAAAAGAAAAGAAAATTTCTAAAATTCTTAGAAAAATTAAAATACTATTTTGGAAAGAGGAATATGATATTTTTAAGATTTAAATTCTTCAAATTTCAATATTACTTTTGGACAGTTAATGAATTATTTTCCAAAATTAAAATGTCAATTGATATTAAATTAACTATAATTTAATATTTCAGGAGTATTTGATTATTATGTTAGCCATGACTTTGGTAATATTATTATCTACCACACAAAAGTAACTAACCATGTATATAGGATATTGCCATGATAGTTGATTCAGTAATGGGTATTTCTAGGAAGGCCTTAATCGATTCATGTTGCAATTTTAGTATTATTACACAACAATTTTTTGAAAAACTTCCGTCAGAATATGCACCTATTGATATGAATTGTAGTAGAATTTGGTTGGCAACTCAAAATGATGATTATTTAGAAAGTTACATTATTTGAATGCCAGTAAAAATTAATAAACTTATTTAATGGTTAATTGTAGAATTGAAGACAAAGGATGTTCCTTTTTACAATAATTAAAGAATAAGTCGTTATAATATATTTATCCGACCTATATTGTATAGTTTGAGTCATTATACTTCTGAGATTATTATTCCAATTAATAATAATTATAATATCAGAAGCAATATATTCACAATGAACACTTCCAAAATAATTTACACAAAAAATATACAAATAATTAATTAAAATTTTGGAAGAGAACTTAGAAATAATTGTTACATCTTTAGAAGAATTAACATTTTCAGATCTTTTCTTGGAAATTTTATTGATAAATATGCCTAAATCTCTGTTTCTTTATGCAAATTGTTAAGAAAAATGGTAAATATATATGGAATTCTGAACATCAACAAAATATAAAGTTACATTAAGAAAAAGTTAATAAATGCTCCCATTTAAAAATCCATATTTTAATTATAACGGACCATAAACATATCATAGTTTTTTTAAGAATTAGGAATCAAATAATTCAAGGCAAGCATTATTTGGTGGTATTTAATTTTTAGTATCTTAGATATATTAAACCAATATTAAATAGGAGAAAAAAATGCGCTAGTCAAAGTATTATCGAGAATGAGAAAAGGAAATGATTCAGTAGTATTAATAATTAAATTAACTTTAAAGGAATAAGAAGATTTACTTTTGATAAATATACAGGAAATTGAAAATTAAATATTTGATTAGATAAATGGTGAAGATTACTTTATTATTAATGGTAATAACTATTGTAAATAAATTACTGATAATATGGAAAAAGTAAAATTTATTTCAGAAGCTTATCAGAAAAGTCGTAATAGTTACTACAAAGCCTATCAAAGGCTTAGAAAAAGTTATTAATTGCATAAAATGATAATGAATATAAAAGAGTAGTACAAAATTGTAACAATTGTCAATTTATGCATTTGTGTTTATATTTTATTGGACCTTTAATTAAAACTAAATATAATAATAAATATATTATGGTAACAGTAGATTACTTCACCAAATGGGTTGAGGCAGAACCTACTGAAAATATAACATCAAAGGATTTAATAAAAGTTTTAATTAATGTTTTTGATTTACATGAGGGTACCCCAGGTAACTATATAGATACCTTGAAGGTAATATATGAATCCCTTATGTTGGCAATACAAAGTTCAATTATTTCAGTGTTTCAGTGATCCATGAAGCTTAATTTTTTATTCTTTTAGTAATTTATTTTGTACTCATGTTCATATTGTTATTTTTTAAAATGATTATGTAAGCTTTCTTATTTTTAAAAATTTCCTTTTTATGGTTTAGAATATTGAAAGATTTACTTTTATTTAAATTTTTATTTTCAGTATATCTATATACATAAGAATTTTTTTTAGATGAAAAATTAATATTATATTTTTTGTTAATAATAATTTGATCTTTTTCTCTACAATTTTAATGTTATATTTCTTCTCATTGATAATATTTTTAATTAAAAATTTAAATAATAATATTTAATTAAATATATGATTTTACATATTTTAAATAAATATTTTATTTTGTAATTTTTAAAATATATCAAATATTTTCTTTATTATTTGTTATTAATATTAAGTTATTAATTATTTTTTCAATTGTTTATAATATATGAAAAAATTAGTTTTACTTATTTGATTTTATTTAATTATATTTAAAGTATTATATAAGAAAATGTTTTATTTTTAAATAAAACATTTCATGGATATATTAATTATAACTAAACAGTAAAGTAATGTTTGTGACAGAACCAAATTAAAAAATATTTCATTCAAATCAAATAGTAATAGGGCAAATAAACCTTTTTGTCTTTTATACAAAGACCTTACGTTTATGTAAGAAAATTTTTAACATTTTTATACAAATAAAAATATATTTGTACTTATAACCGTACTAAATTCACTAATAGTATTTTTGAAGAATTTTGAAATCACAGTTGCATTATTATTAAAATCTCAATTCCAAATTCACATTAACAAAACAGCTGTATCGAATAATTACACGATATTATTATTCCTAATTCTTGTACTATTATAGAAAATATTAAGTTTAGAAATGTAGGAAGATGCTGTTAATACTATTAATTTTGTCCATAAACGTATTTTTCATAGTGGAATTAATATTAATATTCCATTTGAATTATTGTACAATACAAAAGTAGATTTTTCTGAATTTCGCATTTTTGATTGCAAAGTATTCTATGCTCCAAAGCAATTTCATAAAGGACTTTTTAATTCTACTCTCTTTTTGATTCAAATGCCCTCTGCTTACTGTTTCAATGAGTCTATTAAATATGAATTCTTTCTTTCTCGTTCTGTTATTTTTTGAAAGTATTCTTGGTAATCTTCTCCTCTTGATTTTACTACATATTATGAAATCGAAAATGATCTATATAATAATGAAATTCAGTACTTTAATCATTTTAATAATAATAGCAAATTTTTTAATAATTTCCAACTTAATGATGATAATAACAATTTATAATATCAGAAATAGTCAAAATAATGTTAATAATAAAAAGTAAACAATTTTATAAATAACTATGAGGATAATAAAATAAAAATTCATTTAAATTATAAATGCAAACCGTAAATCAATTAAATAAATTAATAAATTATAATAATAATAATGAAATTATTAAATTCGAATAAAAATAATCATTCAATTATGAGAAAATTTAAAGATGAAACAGAAAAATGTATTTTTATACATTCATAATAATAAATTATTAAAATTTAACAAATTTGAGGAAGTTCAGGAATAGATCAATCACTATATTTTAATGATATTTTAGTGAATATAATGAAAAGGAATGATTAAAATCTATTGAAAAATAATTAAATAATATGAAAATAAAAAACGTTTACACCACTTTAAAAAAATTCTAAAGGGAATATAATTAAATATAAGGTTAGTGGTTTTTCACAAATATGTAGTATTGATTATGAGAAAACTTTTTCGAGGAATTTAATACAAGATTCCTTCATAATTATTACAAATTTATCAAGGTATTATTATTTCGATATGTATCAGCCAGAAATTAAAGCAGCATATTTAAATGATGAAGAAAATGAAGAATTATATATCGAAATTCCTTATGATATTGCATATTTAACAGGATTTTGGAAATTAAATAAATCAATTTATTGTTTAAAACAATCCGAATAAAATAAATAATGCACTTTTAAAATTGAATTACACCATAGCGAAAAGTGTATCTACCATAAAAAAAAGTAAATGTAATATTTTATGTATAATCACAATATATGTTGATAATATTATATTATCAGGAAAAATGAAACAAATAAATTATGTTATAAGAATTATAAAAATATTTGACGGTAATGATATTTGTCCGGTGTATTTAAAATAAGAATAATATTTATTAAAATTATATTAATAAATTTATATATCTTCGAATTTTTCTTTTACACTAAACAAATTTTCATGAAAAAGTGTAATGGAAAAAAATGATAAATTTTATTATTAATTTATCTATTTTAGTTTATCTTTCTTCCCTCCCAAAATGGCTAATTCTCTAAAAAGTATATTTAAAGTTTTCCAATTATTGTAAAATTTGAAATAATTTTTTATAATTAAGGAAAGAACAAATTTCTGAAAGATTACTAGATTAAGATCAATTTTTACAGTAATCGCTTTTATTGTTTATATTAGAAAAATCATATTTTGAAATAATATGACTTGAATTTAATAAAAAAATGTTTGAAGAAACATAGAATATTATCTAAATAATCTAAATATTCTTTTTTACTACTAATGAATTAAGAATATTATCAATAAAGACATAATTCAATAAACTAAAATGAATACGGTTTAATTTCCTTTTATATCCTTTTAAATAGTAGTTTGAGCTTCGATTATTTTCAAACAAGTAAATTATCAAATATTTTATTGATATTTGGAAGACATCAGAAGCAAATACTGTATATACCTTTTTTTAATAATTATAAAGGTAATTATATTTACTGTTCTTGATAACTAAAATAATAGAAAATGATCATGAAGAAATGGCATATTTAATTATGTCTTTATATATAAAAGTTTTAGATTTCTTATTTAAATATACCAAATTTGAATTCATTTTAGTTTAAAAAATTTACTTTTAATAGATTTTTATAAGTTATCGATTGTAGTTTATGAGGTTATAAATTAGAGAGAGTAAAATCTCTTTACTTGAAATTGCAATAACTACGATTAAAGATTCCACAATCTTAATTTTATCCTTTTTAAATTCTTCATTTACTGAAAGTTGAAAATTAATTCTTATATTAGAATGTATTGGAAGGTATAATTATTAGATTATCTTGTTGAACAACAATTTACGATTAAAATATTATTTAATATAGTTTAGGTAAATAATCTTCTTTAATTTTTTTTTAACTATTATAAATTATATAAAATCCTTTACATTATTTAATAATTTCTAATTAATAACAGTTAAACCTAAAATTCCTGAATCAACTTAAAAATTTTAGAATATTTATTTTAATTTTATTATAGATTCATAATTTAAATTCATATTTTTTTAATCAATATAATTTATTATATAATTTTTAATTTCATTATTAATTATTTTGTAGTAGAAAAAATAATAATTTTATTAAAAATCGAATATATATTATTTCGTATTATTGCTCAAAAGATTAATTTACTATAACTTAGATTTAACATTATTAATCGAAATTATATACAATATATTCTTCAAAATATCATATGAAATGATATTACAAATTAATAAATTATGATTAATCAATATAATTATGAGAATATAAATATTTTAATTATATACTTATTAATATAATATTTCAATATTTATAAACAAAATATATCTAATAAATGACATACAAAAGTTCAAATTCATGGGCAATTAAATATACATTACATTGAATCATAAATACTTTATTTTTGTATTTAAAATATTCTTTTTGTTTAACTTTCAATAACTTTAATAATTAGCAAAGAATTATCTAAAATTTTTCTTTTTTGATGTTTATTTTGATTTGATTATATTTTGATATATTATTTCTTATTTTTCTAATATATATAAGTTATTCTTCAAGATTTAAAGAATTTCAATTTTATCTTTAAAATTATATTTTATTTAAGAAAATTTTCTATCATATAATTAGATAAAAGTCTTTTAATAAATAAAACAATCATAATAAATTAGAAAATATTAATTTTACAACTCTTTCAGATTAGAGTCTCAGTACAGTAGCTTTTTATTATTTTTAGCTATGAATAATTATATACTAAAGTATTTTAGATAATTTAGAAATTACTTAGTATTGATAAAATTAATAATTATATAAAATAATCAAATATTTTATTTTTTTAATTTTAAATAGAAACATTAAAATAACAATGTCCGAATCATTCGCAAAATTGATTACGTAGTACTGAGATAAATTAGGAAGACTGACAAAGATTTTAAATTTGAATTAGATAATTATAGAGACTATATCATTAGTACCTTAAAAGAAATTACCTTCAAGTAACAATATGGTGAATCAAAATTGACTGAAAAGGGAGGAATAAAAAAAGAAATTGCAAATGAACAACATAAAAGAAACTAGTATTATAAGAAATTAAGTAAGAAAAGATATTAAAATCTTTATTAAAGGTAAAGGAAAAAAAATATTGTAATAAAATTAATTATTCTACTTAAGGAGAAATATCATAAAAAGTAACTAAATATAACAAATTAAATGTGATAATATCTAACTACATCAAAAAATTTTGAAATATATAAAATAACAATAAATCATCAAATATGATAAAGTCTCATAAATCTCCAAAAATAACAATAGAAAATAATATTACACTTGCATTAACAATTGCAAGATAAATTACAAATGCCATACTAGATATGAAAGGCATTCTTTCAGACATTATAAAATAGGAATATAATAGAAAAGGCTATAACCAATACAATATTATTATAAAAGCAACTTCATTAATAATATAACTGAAAGACTGCCAAGAATAATAAATATTGATTTAAATTGAATAATAAAAATCATTTGAACTACATATTATTTATTTATTTTTAATATTACATGTATTTATTATATCTCATATTTAACTTAATTATTAATTTTTATTTATATTTGAAAAATAAACTATTTCTAAAATTTTATATTTTATATTTATTAAAAATTTTGTCAGACCATCTACTTTATTATTTTTTGATTCTATGTATTTAAGTACTTTTCTTTCTCTTATAAATTCTCTATTTATATGATATCTAATATAGATGTATTTTGTCTTGGGTTTATTGTATTATTTTCAGCGTTATATGCTGCTTGATCGTCTATATAGATTTTTACACATTCTCTTTGGTCCTTTATTTCTCCTAAAATGTTTCTATACCATAAAGCTTGTTTCGGGTATTCACATAGTCCATAATATTTAGCTTCGGCGGTGGAGGTAGCTACATATTTTTGGAACTTTGAGTACAACTAGTTGGACCTAAACTCATAAAATAGATAAAACCTATTGTAAACCTTCTTGTTTCTGTAACATTAGCATAATCTGAATCGACATACGTTTTTAGACATTTTTTTTCATTAAATAAAATACAGTAATATTTTATTTCTTATAAATATCTGAATATTTGTATTACGTTTTTCAAATCTTTTACTTGAAATATTGAGCTACTTTGTTTTTCAAATCTTTTACTTGAAATATTGAGCTACTTTGTTTAAGGAAAACATAATATCTATCTTGTACAAATAGCCAGATATATTAAACTTCCTACAGCGGACCTATACGATTTTAGATCAAATAATTCTTTATCATTTTTATCAGGTAAACTTGGTTCGGTAGTTCATATTTCTTTTAAATCTTTCAAATTTTTTAAATATATCTTCCAAATATCTTTTTTGATGTAAAATGCAACCATTCTGAATCTTTTATATTTTTATACCTATAATAAAATTTGCTTTACCAATATTAGTTATAGAATATTTTTCTTTAATTATTCTTACTGTTTTATTAATTTCATCATCTTTACCTGTAATTAATAAATCATCTACGTATAATCCTATAACAATTACAAATTTATTATCTTTTTTCTTAATAAATATACACGGTTCACTGACTAGTTCATAGAATCCAAAATGTTTTAAAGTAGTACTAATATAATTTATTCTATTCTCTTGTAGCCTGTTTTAATCCATATAGAGTCTTCTGTGACTTAAAATATCTTTTTCCAAAATTTGGATCACCTTCATTTATCTTCATAAAAATATCTTCCTTCAAATCGGTATATAGTTAAGCTAACTATATACCTATTTAATTAATATTATAATTATTTTCTGTAGCAATAGATATTAACAATAGATATTATTATTGTTAATGAATCCTGTTTTTTTAGTGTTGGTGAAAAAATTCCTTTATAATCTTCTCCATACTCCTGAGTATAGCCACTTGCTACTAGCCTTGTTTTATACATATCGATTTTTCCTACACGATCTCTTTTAATTTTGAAAACCCACCTGGAATCAATTATATTAGCTCCTTCAGGAACCTTTTCAATCTTTTTGAATACTTTCCTTTCTCTCATATTGTTTAATTCATTTTTCACAGCATTTATCCATTTATCTTTGTCTTTTCTTTTAAAAATTTCCCCATATGAATTTGGTTCTCTGATTTGATTAATTGTTATTAAACATTCCTTTTTTCTTTAATTGATATTCTCTTGAATTTATTCTCTTCAATATTCATTTATGTTAAATCCTTTTCCTCTACATTTGTATTTACATTTACATTTTTATTTAAATCTTTAATTTTTCTTTTTTCTTTATGCGTTATTGTTTTAAATTCTCTACTTTAAATTTTTATCTTATAAAAATTTTTTATTACTATTATTTTTAAAAGTTGAGTGTAAATTAATTTTAGGGTATTTTCTAAATTATTATTTTTTATATTAATTTTATTTATGATTTTTTCAGGATTTTTATCAGGATTATTATAAAAATTTTCAGGAGTTTTGTAAGAATTATCAGTATTTTCACAATTTTTGTTTTAAATATTATTGTTTTCATGATATATTTGATTAATTATGTTAGTATTTCTTCTCGTATTATTTGTTTTTATATTTATTTCCTTTTAGTTCTTATTTTTTAATTTTGAATTGCTTGAATGATTTTCAATCATTATTTTTATTTGATTTATTTCCTAAATAAATTCTATGATCAATTTCTTTATTATTATTTTTATAATCGTTATTATTACCACTTGGAATGATATTTTCCACGTTTTGCTTATTGATATCTTCATATTTTCCTTTGTTTACATTTAAATAATTTTCATTTGTATACTTTTCATTTGAATTATACCCATTTAAATTATTTCTGTCAAATTATTTTCACCTAAATTACTTATATTAAAATATTCTCAACAAAATCATTATTATTTGAAATATTTCTATTTAGAATAATTCCATTTTTAATACTGGTATATTTCTGACTTCTTTTTTATGGTAAGAGCCCAACAATATCTAATATCTTTTTTATGGTAAGAGCCCAACAGTATTTAATATAATTATTTAAAATATTTACAAAATAGCAGTTACCGTAAATTGATGGTGGTGCCTGTCCAACAAGATCTATATGTACTAATTCAAGAATTTTTCTTGAATTATTCTGCACTTTATCGTATGGTTCATTTTTCTTCTTTGCCTTTATACAGATTTCAGACTTATCCACTTTGTTCCCATAAGTTAAGTGCCAAGAGCCATTGAATATCATTTTCTTTGGTGTTGACATTATTTACATAATATATTATTATTCTTAATGCATATCTCGAAAACAACTTTGTCACTAGCTTTAATTTTTGAAATTGTATTAAAATACTTGTCTATGATAAATGCATATACATAATCATATTCATTTATAAATACTATTACATATTCATCCGTTGCAAGTTTAATAATCTAAATTAAATTTCTTTTGATATCTGGAATATATAATATTTCCTTTTGCTTTGATAATTATTTGTTCATTTTTCCTTGTATCTCTCCAATGTATGTTGAGTTGGTTGTATTCCCATATTCATAATTTATCTCTTCCACGTGTTCCTCTTCATTTGGATACTTTTGTTTAGGGTCATATGATTAGATACTCTTGAATCTAGCGTCTACCAATAACATTCTACATAATTTTTGGTTAAATTATTATTAAATACATTATTGCATTATTTTGTATTGTTACTACATGGATTTTCAAAAGAAGTGTTGTAATATAGAATAAATAAATCACTAAGATTTAATTTATTATTATCTGTTTCTGTTTCTGATATTGTAATATTGGTTTGATTTTATTAACCTTGCCTCCCTTGTTTCTTGGGACATCTTCTTTTTAATCTTGTAATCCCTTTCAAAATGACCGAATCTGTGGTAAAAGAAACATTCAATATTCGAATTAGTTTTTCTACCTTCACATTACCTTTTTTAAAATTTCTTTTTGGATATCTTCTAAAGTCTTGTTTTCCTACTTTTCTTTTTCCTCAGCTTTGGGTTGTAGAGCTGAATACATGTTGTATTCCTATCGTCTTTCCTTTTTTTCTTTCTTCGACTTTCTTGAGTCGTTCTACAAATCCTAATGTATATTTACAACTTATCCAGTTTTTTGAACATTCATATATTCTATCATATTAATATTCTTGCTTAATTTTATTAAAAATCTAGAAAAGTTTGTTTTGGAGTTGAATCTTAAGGCATTAGTTTCATCGATTAGTTGGTTTCTCCTAGTCACATCATCTCCAATATGAATTTGTTGTAATGCTTGCCAAATTTGATAGCCTGTGAGAGATGAATCCTGAATATTTTGTTGCGTTTTTGGTCCTAACTTGCTTCTTATTAAACTTTTTAAACAGGCATCTGTTTTTAATCCTCTATTGTTACTGATTCTCTATATCTCATTTTGTATTCATATGAATCAATTAAATCATTTGTACTTTCTGTTCAACAAGCTATGGAAACATTTAGAGTATGATCTGTTTCGACCCAATCTCCGAGATCATAATATTTCAAGATGCATTTTATGAATAATTGCCTAGTTATAATATTATTACTATCTAATTCAAATACAACCTTTCCTATTAGAACAGATTTTTTGGGAAAAAATTATTCATAGTATTAATAGTACTAATAGTAGCAGTTTCTGTTGATTGTTTTAAAATATTTTCACTATTTTTGAATTTTAAATATTTTAATTTTAAATATTTTAATTTTTTCTTTTACTTATTTAAAAATTGAAATTAAATGATTTTAACAAAGAAATAATACTATAATGAGTCAATGAGACTCTTAATCTGTAAAAAATTAATTTCTTAATAAACTAAATCTTAACAGATGCTTTTATTGTAACGATTTTGTTCACACAATAGGTTTGTAACATTTGTGAAAAAGTAATTTGTTTAATTAGAAATTTTTTATTAATTTTGTTAAAAAAAATATGAATTAATTATTATTAATTAGTTATTGTAATATTTTAAATTACTTTTTAGATAATTAATAAAAGCGTGAAGAAAATTATTTTTTATTACGAAATTCACACCTATTTATTCTTTTTGAATAAAACAAAATTTAGCTAGATGAAAGTTCAAAAAATCGAGATTTCTTTTTTAAAAATGAATCTAAAAGAAAAAATGATAAAAATAATGATTAAAATAGAACTTTCTAATTTAGTTCGTTTATGAAATTGCCAACATAAAAAACGTTAGAAGTTTCAACAATAATATTATAACTAATTATTTTAAACTAAAATTATTATATATTAGGAAAGGGTGTAAATCGAACCCAGAGAGTTCAGCTTATTGGCCATGGCATGTTATTGATACGAGATATAATAAAATATATAAACTACTAGAAATCGTAAATGAAGTCGAAATTAATAATAAAAATATATGATTCATTTATTGTTACATATATAAATATAAATATTTAATAGTAATTATAAAATATTATTATTAAAATAATTATAAAATAATATAGTTTTCAATATATAATTTATAAAATAATATTTTTTAAAATAATTTATAAGTAAATTTAATATTTAAAAATATAATTGTATATAATTTTATTAAATAAATATAATTTTTTATTAATTAATGTAAAAATTTATTATAAATATGTTTAATATAATTAATTATATGGAAAATTATAATAGTATTAGTATTTAATAAAAATATAAATTTTAATTAATAGGAAAAATTACAAAAGAAATTAATAAATTGAAATTATAGTTATTTAGTTTATATAGAAAATATAGTTATTTTAAAAAATAGAAATTAATGATAAATTTTAATATTAAAGTTTTTTTTAAAGAAATAGATTATAACAATTAAAAAAAATAAACATTTACAATTCAAAACTATTTTTATAAACTATTTAAACTAATTTTAACTATTTAAAACTACTCCGAAATTAATTTTAAAGTATTTTAAATTAACTATATTAAATTAAATAATAAGTTAAATAAAATAACTAAATTAAATAAACTAACTTAAATAAATTATTTAAATTAAATTTATTATCCAAAATTATTTAAATAATAGTTTTTACTTTTGAAAAGTTTACCTAAATTTATAATAAATTTTCATATTAAGTGAATTATAAATTTATATAATTTTATTATATTAATTAATTATTATATAATTAATTATTAAAGATTTTATTAAATCTTTGTAGTTTTTATGGAAAATATAGTTATTTAAAAAAAAGAAGTTAATAATAAATCTTAATATTAATTAATATAATTTTAATAGTTTATTATATTAATTAATAATTGTAAAGTAATATTTGAGAATTAAATATATTTTAATAAAAAATGATTATAATAAAATTAATATATTTATCTTTAATTCCATCTTCATCTTCTTCCCGTTTTTTGAGTTTAACTTCGGATCGTTTATTTTTGTTCCAATGATTATTTCTTTTATTCTTTTTTCCTTATGTAACTTTATCATTTACAGTATTATCTTCTTTATTTTTTGAATTCATATTATCTGTGATTTCTGAATTGTTAGACGTTTCCTTCGTTTCGTTTAGACAATCATTATCTGGGTTAGTATGATTTCTATAAATTAACGATTCAAGATTTTTCAAAAAAACGCCTTCTCGATCACTTCTCAATTCAGTCATTTTCTTATTTGGAGGGAATGCCCATATAAGTTTATCGTCATAACTCTCATCCTTTTTATAAACCCTTTCCATAATTTTAACATAGCCATCAGTGTCAGGTGTAATGTACATAAAGTAAAGATTTTTTTTAGAGTCTGCGCATACATCATCACCTCTTATACCTGTAGTAAATAATACATTTTTATTACCATCATATATATTAAATACACCTCGAGTGGTTAATTGCCATATACAATTCTTGAATCTCTGTCAGTGATTGGTTTTAAGTCATAAAAATCTTAATGAATTCTAATGGTTTAGTCGTCTACTACTTCATATTTCCTAAATAAATTTTGATATTTCAAATGAAAACTTGTAAGAAGTAATCTGGCAGAGCTATAAAAATTATTATTTAAATTATATATGCAATCTTTTGAATTTAATAAAGCATCAATATCGATATTAATATCCGCATAATCAGTTTCTAAAGGATCATCCTCAATAGTATTATCTTTAAAATAATTATCATCATAAGGATCTTCAGCAAAAGGATCTTCAGCAAATAAGTCATCTATAAGTTTAGCGGTTGGAATGTCATTATTAAGACATTATTAAAGAGATTGTCTTAATTTTTAAAAATATCATCATCTTTGAGATCTGCATCTTTATTAACTTTATTTTCGGAAGAATTCTTCTTTTTGTTATCGTTGGACTTTTCTGAATTTTTATTTTTTATAGCTTTTTCAAAAATTTTTGATTCTATTATTGATTTCTTTTTGTATTCGATGAATTGTTCTTTAGTAAATCTATTGACCAATTGTTCTCCAACTCTTATAATGGAACTTTTTTATCTATGGTTGTAATGACCGGAAGATTTGGATTTCCAGCAGAACTTTCACAGGAGTCGTAAAATTCTTCTTCATAGTAAACATTGAAATTGTGATACGGAGCGTGACTCCACATATTCCACATTTCCTCGCCATTTTCATTTATAATCCTGAACGTTCCAGCATTTAAAACTTGTAATCTGTAATACCTATATTTATGATCATTTTCTTTATCAGGATTATTATTAGTACTCATCATGATGTAATCAAATTTATTTAATATTCTCATAATTCCATCGTTTCCTACGATTAATTTATACGGTCCTACTCCATGCCATAAATTGGCCGTTTTGGATTCCCAAATGGTTACTTTATTATCTTTAAAAACAAGATTTCCATTTTCTTGTAATATTAAACTAAATCTACCATTAAGAGATTGTAAACCTTGATTAGATAATAAAATGTTATTACAGCCACCATAAATTAAGGTATTTCCTAAAAATTTAATGTTCGAAGGTATAGTTAAATACGGATAATTCTTATCGGCGTATATTTTTGGTATTTTAGAAGTAATATCTGGGTTACTGAATGGATATCCATATTTAACCTGTAAATAATATCCTTCTTTGTCTAGTTTATCACTTGATGAAGTTCCTTCTGCCCTAAATTCCCAAATAGGTGCTCTTGTTGGATCATATAAAGTTAAACCCTCATAATCATCAGAATTATAATTATTGTACTTTTTTAATGTTAGATATAAAGTTTCATATCCTAGATTACTACCATTCCAACTATAAGATTTTGGTGCTCCGGTCTAACACTAGACCAGACAACAACATCATTTAATTTAAAATGTGAAAGATCATAAATAACTTTTGCGTTTGCTCTCGCCATTAAAGTCCTGCATTGCCTACTGCAGTCAAATTCTTTGTTCATTAAAGTACATTCTGTAACAAACATAAATGAACTTAATCCTTGACTACTTGTTTGCATATTAAAACACATAGTATATTTTTCACAATCACATTTAGCATGAATATCTTCGTTGTCTTTATTAAAAACATCTAATTTGTCCTTATTTTTACTACATATATATACAATTTCTTCTTCACTGTATGAGTAATTAAAGGTTTCCTTTTCAAAGCAAATATTTTCTATATAAATGTAGTCAAGTAAATCTTCATTGTTTTCTTCTAAATAACCTTCAAATTCATCAACTTTTTCATCCGACTATTACAAAATTCAAAAAGTAATTTACATTCCTCTTGTCCTCTAGCAACAAAAAGATTATACTTTAATTCATCTTTATTAAGATGATCTATATATTTATTTGAATTTCCTTTTTTTATAGTGTCAGTGCTATTTGGCTAAAGAATTGGTTCTGGTATTCCATAATAGTGTAATTAAAGAAGGGAGCATTAGGATCTTCTTTATACCTTTATTTTTCGAATTCAAATTCCTCTTCATAACCTGCAACAGTTTCAAATAGAGTCTCATCATCTAAAAACATTTCAATATGATTTTTAACTTTTAATTTTAATAAACTTTAAAAAATTATTCATAATATATTTAATAAATATATTTTAATATAAAACAATAAAATTAATACATTCACACATTTTATACAAATATATTAAAACTTAATATTAAATACTTTTTTATAATTATTGATTAAAATTTTTTTGTGCAAAATATAAAAATGTAATATAAATTGAAGATAACAAATAAAAAATAATTGATATAATAAAAATAATAATATTAATAATTATTAAAATTTAAAAATTAATTCTACATATTTGAATGATTTTACAATTTCACTCTACTTAAAATATTTGACTTTTCTATTAATATACTAAGTAGCTAAAAAAATATTTTTGTATTAAAATATAATATAACTTTTATAAACTAAATCGAATTTTTGTCTATGTAAATATATTCAAAAAATAATTTTAAAAAATATTTGTAATTCTGTATTTTATTTATATAAAAATAAAAACCGTATTTTTAAAGGGGTCCACATACTGAAAATATTCCAATTAAGATTAATTAAATTAACATATTTAATAAGATTTATACTACGTAGATTATTATTATTTTTTTTATGTAATTTGTGGTTTTCTTTTTAATTAATTTTTAATTTATATATATTTATTTAAATTTAATATATATATTATATATATTATAATATAGTTGTATAATAAATAATTAAATATATTTTATAAATTAAAATAATACTATTTATAACAATATTATAACTTTCACTAATTTTTATATATATATATGCTAAAAATTGATAATTTATAATAATTTTGTTCTCCTTTTTTTTTAAAAAAAAAAAAAACAAAGAAAATTTACTAAATTTAAAATAAATTTTAAATAAATTTGGTAAATAAAATAAAAGAAATTAGAAATAAAAGAAAATAAAATAAAAAAAAAAAAGTTCAATTTTTAAATTTTTAATTATATAAAAATACTTAAAAAAAATAAAGATATTTTGTTGAAATAAAACAAATTTATATTTAAAAAAAAAGATATAATATGCCTTAACAAAAAAAAATTTAAAATTTAATTTAATTTAATAAATTATAAATAATATTTTGTATCTTTTATTTATATAAAATTATTTACGTATTTTTTTCTAAAGTCCTAATTATAAAACCAAATATTAGTAAAGTTAAATACATTAATTACAATAATATATATAGTATTAGTTTTAAATATATTTAAATATTATTTATAAAAATTTAAAATATAACTTTTTATAAATAATATTATATAACGTTTTTATAATATTATTTTTATTTATTTTTATTATTTCTTCTTAGATATATATCAGTACTTTTTATAATGTTATTGTATTAAAATAAAATAAAAACGTAGTAAAATGTCGTTGTCTACTTGGACCCATCCTACCGTTTCTGTCAGATATTCAACAAAAAAGATTGAAATAATATTTATATTATATAAATTGCGATGTTAATTTTCATAGTTTTCCTATAATAATTACCAATTATAGATAAATGCTTTAATTATCATATTACTTTTTTTTCGAATAATATTTATAAAATAATATTAATAAATTATTATTCATTTAATAAAAAAAAAAAAAAAAAAAAAAAAAAGGAAAATATATAACTTTTATATTACAATCTACATTAATAATTTTATTATTGAGAAATTATTTTTATTAATTATTATTTATTATTTAGTATTTAGTATTTAATATTTAACTTTTATTATTTTTAATTTACATTTCATTTTGTTAATATTAATTTACTTTTTTTTTTAATATAATAATAAATTATAATTATTATTATATTTTATTTTTAATAAAATAAGGATTATAAATTTTAATCTTTTTCTTTAAAAAATAATTTATTTTTATTTTTAATTTTTAAAATTAATTATTATAACGATACAACTTATTAAAAATTATTATTAATTTTATTATATCTATATATATTTAATAGATATATTTTATATTTATTTTTATATTTTCATTTTATTTTTTATAAAATATTTTTTATACTTTAATTTATTTATTTTTTAGTTTTATTTTAATTTTTTTTTCTATATTATATTATTATTATATTTTTTAATTTTTAATTTTTTTTTATTTTTCTTGATAAGTACAGAGTTTTTAACCCATCTAAATCCTGGATATTTACCATCGCTTGGATCTTCACAAGATTCAAATTTAGGACGATCTGTATAACGAATACATTTGTTAGTACTTACGTAGGATTCTTTAGAATTCTTACTATAAATATATAATACTGAGGAATATTCTCCTCCTCCATACTTAAATTTATACTTAGTATTAGTACATTTAACTATTGAAATATACGGATCATTAATATCTAAACAATAACCTGATTTTTTTCCTAGTTTTCCATCTTTACTATTGGCTAAATACATAAAAGAGGGTGAACTAGTAGTATCGAAAATCCATGTGTAATAAGGGTTATCACTATTATTTACGATTTCAATCTTAGAAATAGTAGATAAATTTGGAACGCCCAAGTAGTATTTATTACCAATGACACCTTTAAATGTGTATTCACCATAAGATGCCTTTGGGGTAGGGGTAGGACTTGTTTTTGTTTTTGTTTTTTCAGGTTTGAGAGGATATAAAAATGAATAATAAACGTACTTTTTATTATTGTACATTTCATAAAATTCTAATTTATCTTCCTCACATGACATACGAATATATTTATTTTTAGAGGGATTACCAGATATGTCTTTAAAACTGATAAGATTTAGGGGTTAATATTGATCCTTAAAATATAATTTAATAGTCGAACCAAAATAGGATCGATTAATTTGAAATAGACGTTATATTTCTTATTTAGGTTTTTATAGAATAAGAATTGAAGTCAAAAGAAATTTTAAAGTTGTATAAATTATTACTTTTCCATAATCTGTTAACTTCATCTACGTTAATTTCCTTTTCTTCTAAATTATTAGTATTTACTAAAAATATTTTCATATCAAATTTTATATATGCTTGAGAATAACCTACGTTTGTAATATTAATATTTAATGTATTACGACTAAAAATAGTTTCTTTAATAACATGTCTATATCCTAGATGATTACTTATATAATTATGACTATTTTCACAATTCCATATAGGATTAGTGGAATTGTTATAAGTATAATTACTCCAATGAAAGTATATAGGTTTACTATAATCACCGTTTAAGTAACTTAAATGATTATTCTAATAATCATTACAGGTATAGAAGTTATTATAATTTTTAATATTATAATAAGTATTATCCATACTTATATTGTTGAAATCCATGGTGTTTTTATTTAAAACACTTTCACCACCACTAGGAACGGTAGTACAAATATTATTTTGAAATTTTATTTCATCTTAGCGGTGTGCTTTAATGATTCCGTTGTTCTCGTTTATATCATTATTACCATAGGTACTATAATCATTATCGTTATAAAATAAGCCATCATTAAATAAGCCTAGTCTAGATATCAATAATTTTTTATTGGTAATTTTATTATAATTTGTAATCATTCGATAGTGGCGAGGAGTTCTAACAGCAAGATAGATGGATGGATCAAAATAATTGTTAATGGTATTGATTAAATCGGGAATACCTTTGTAGTTTTTTGAGTAAGAAGAACTATACATTTCTCCCCAAGTTCCAATAAATACTCCCTGATGAATATAAATAATATCTTTAAATTCATTAACGATTGTTGATAATTGTTGGATATGCGTTTTTATAGTTTCTATATTATCTGGTTCCAACTCTTCCGTTGAGTAAAGTTCGCAGCTATCAATTGTCGTTTTGATAAAACATTGACCAATCTTTCCATTGTAATTAATTGAATTTGTAAAAAGTTTTACTGAATTAACATTAAACATATCTGTTGCTATTTGGTTGCTAATTTTTTCTCGTTTGTTAATTTTATTTTTAATAGTTAATGAAGTATTCGAAGAAATAAAGTTCATTTGATTCATATAATCATTTAATTTATAATCCGTAAGTGATAATATATTATTTTCATTAAAATCTTCAACACTTAAATAATTATTTTGTTTAAAGAATATACTCTCATCATTATCCAAATCATCTATATTTTCAAGGTAATCTTCATCATCATATGCATCAGCTGTTGATGTTTCCTCTATTTCATCATCGTCATTTCCATCATCTTCTTCTTTATTATTATTTATTTTATTTTTAAATAATGGTAAATTATAATTTAATTTATCCGTAACATAAATTATATCGTTTTTACTCAAATTTATATATTTATTATCGTTTTTTTTAATTGGATAAAATGAATCGTCATTGATTTCATCATAATTTTCTTCTATTGTATTATTGAAGTTATTTCTTTTATTGATTTTAGTAGTGCGTGGAGTTCCGTTTGGATTTCTCTTACAATTATCGGCGTTATCATAATAGAATCTTATAATTAATCTTGTAATACCATCTTTTTTTGCTTTCTCGCTATATTCACTAAATAAGGATCTAATATTATTTAATCCTTCCTTAGAGATTTCTCTATTTCTGAATTCTTCTAACTGAATACCAACATATTGTAATCCAATTTCTTCTTTACGAATATTTGATAATCTTTTAATGTACTTACAATCATATTTAGTATAATCTGATATATCTACCGATTTCGAACCGTGATACCAACCTCTATAAGGATTATCAATAGCTGAATTAATTTTCAATAATTTTCTCAGGTATAAACGTTGGATTAATTTCTAATGATAAATTTGTAGTGGTTGTAGTAACAGAAGTTGAAGTAATTTTTGGGACAGTATTTGTAGTGATAGTAGTAACAACTGATGAATTTACTTTAGTAATAGTTACCTTTTGTAGTGGTGATATTAGTAGTTATATTGTTAGAAATTGATACATTTGGTTTAGTATTAATTGAAGTTTTTATAGATATATTTGATTTTTTAGTAGTACTATTTGCTTTTTCTGTTGTTAATGGAATATCTAAAATCACATTATTACATCTTCCGTAATCTTTTTGACATCCTGCGTCACAATATTTTTCGGTTTTGCCACAATAACCTTATTTACTACAACACAAATTTTCACCACATCTACCATACATAGAACCGCATTTATAATTTTTACTAATAGGAATATCTTTTTCTATTACTGTAGTAGTATTTGTATTCTTTTTAGTAGTTGTATTATTTTTGGTTGTATTTTCATTATAATTTTCTTCAATAATTTCCATACGCCAACGTTGGTCGTTTTTAGAACTATTATATTGATTCATATTAAGACGAATAATGTTATTTTTTCTTTTATTTTCATCGTTAATCATTTCTCTATCGGATTTGGAATTCCAAGGCATTTTGTATCATCTAATGGAGACCAAATAGATTCACCAGTTTTGGAATGAAGGATATTACCGTGCTTTGTACCATTTTTAGAGCATAAATCGGTTACTATGCTTCCATCTTTTGAAATATTTAAACAAATATTAGTATCTTCCTTACTAACATAATACCCTTCTCCTGACTTGGGGATAATCCATTGTTTTAAATAGTTATTTTTACATGTGCTTAACCTAACTTTGTATTCTTTTTTATGATACGTCATACAAAGATTATTTTTATAATTCTTTATAATTGCAACTTTATTTGATTTATTAATATAAGAACGATTAACTTTGTAAGAATAAAGTTCAAGTAAAATTAAAAATATATAGATAAGCTTTTCTGTATTCATTATTAACTATTTTTTAAAAAAAAATAAATAAATACAATAAAAATAAATATTAACATATATCTATGTATTTACTATTTTCTTTATAATTTTTATAACTTTTATATTAATACTTTTATTTTATATTATTCCATTTCAATTTTTTGATATTAAATTATTTCAATACTTTATTTATTTTTATTTATTTAATTTTTTATCCTTTTCATTTAATTTTATTTTAATTTTATTAATTATAAAAAAAATAAAAATAAAAATTTACTATTAATTTATATAAAAATTTTCTATATAATAATCTTGATATTTCATTGGATACTTGTTTTCTATATAATGAGTTAGTTACATTCTATTCTTAAGTATTTAAGTTTTAAAATAAATTAATAATATTTTATATAATAATTAATATAATTATTAATATATTATTAATAATTTCTATTATAACCATACCACCTTAAAATAAATTAAAATATTTAGTATAATGCCGTAAACTATTAAAGTTTATTATATGTAAAATTTATATTTCAAATGACATTAAAATCTAAATATATTATATAAATTAAAAGAAATATATAATATTTATTTATTAATTAATTTATACTAATCAATAAAAAAAAAAAAAAAAAAAAAAGAATATATTATTTTTTAATAGAAAATGAAAACAATTTATTTAATATATTGTGTAAATATGAAAAAAAATAATTTGAAACAGTATATATCAAAGAATATTTAAATGTATTAAAATATATGATTTTATTTGATTGTATTTTTCATATTATAATTATAAATATAGCTATTCATTCGCAAATCAATAGAAAATTATAATATTATTTCTAATACTCTATCAAACTTAAAATAAATTAGAGATTGATGAATAATTTAAAATATGTTAATTATAATAAATTATAAATTACGTTGATATGAAATAATCATCTATTATTTGTAATTTATATTATTATATATTATTTTTTTTTATTTAAAAATAATATTAAAATAATAAGTGAAATATTATTTTAGTCGAACTTTTTTTTTTTATATATCATTTTAATATTTTGAATACATAATAAATTAACTATGTTATTTTATTGATTCCTTGTAAAATTAAATAATTTATTTTTGTAAAAATTAAAAAATATATATATATGAATAAAGTCAAATATTTTATTTCATATTATATTGCTATTTCTTAAATTCAATTTAAAATTTAATTTCTTTATATCTTTTATTTTATTATTTTTAATTTTTCATTTTTATTACTTCATTTATTTCTCATTTATTTTATTTTATTATTTTTAAGTTTACATTTTTTATTTTCTTTTATTTTTAATTTTTTTTATTTTAAAATTTCTATTTTTTCCATTTTTATTACTTTATTTATTTCTAATGTATTTTATTTTATTATTTCTAATTTATTTTATTTTATTACATTTATTTTTACTATTTTTTATTTCTTTTATGTTTAATTTATTTCAATTTTTTTTTACTATATTAATTTTAAGTATTTTTTTATACCTAATGTAACAAATCTTAATGTTACTTAAGATTGTTTTAAGGTTTTTACACAAAAAATTCTCGACACTAAAGTAATTCAAAATATGTTTTATTAAAATAAGTTTCTTTATTAATAAAATATAAATTATTATTTTATTAATTAATTATTGTAATATTTTAAATTACTTTAAATTTAATTAATAAAAGCACAAGTAAAAACATTTTATTATGAAATTTTACACCTATTTATAGTTTTTTAGGAAAATTAATTATTTTAAGTTATCAGTTGTTATTAGTAATTATTAGAAATAAAAAAAAATTAAAGAAAATTAAAGAAAACAAGTTTTCTTTCTAGAAAATGAATCTTTGATAAAAAATGATAAAAATTATTAATAAAATAGAATTTTTTAGTTTTATTGGTTCAATTGTTTAACCGATAAACACTAGTAATTTCTTTAATATTCTAGTTATAATAAATAAAAAGTTATTAAAATTTGGAAAGAGTGGGTGTCGAACCCAAAGGCTTCAACCCGAATGGTCATGGTAACTTACCATTGAACCATGGTTACTAATTTGCAAGTTATGAATTTCGTTACATGGTCCTCCTCTAGGACCAGTCGAATCTCAAAACTAGGCTAATCTATACTAAAAAAATTTTATTTAATTATTTTAATATATAAATTATTTTAATAATTATTTGGTGTAAAATTTCAATACATGATAAACATAAAAATACATTATTAATAATAAAGTTACATGAATTTAAATAATATTAATATTAATAAGTAAAAATAGAAAAGATTATTAATATTGATATTAATAAAAATAAATTTGATATTAATAAATATAAATTTTTAGTATAATTAATATATAGATTCATTTTCTAAATATAAGTTTATTTGTTTGATTTATTAAATTTTTTGAGTATTTCTGGATAGTTGAGGTTTTTTTCTGGTTCCCAAGATGCTTCAGATAAAGGATATCCTTTCCACTTAATAAGATATTGAATCTTTCCATAATGTTTCCTTTTATCAAGTATTTCTTCTACTTCATATTCTTCTTCATCATTAACTATAATTGGAGGTGGAGGTTCCTTTTTTCTTTTAAAATTGTCTTTGTAGTATGGCTCAAGTTCTGATATATGGATAATTAGGTGTATTCTTATATTTTTTGGAAAATCAATTTTGTATGTTACTGGAGAAACCTTTTCAATTATTTTATAAGGTCCTAGCTTTCTTGGTTTTAATTTTTTATTTTTATTTCTTAATATGAGTGAACTGTTTATCCAAACTTTATCGTTTACTTTGAATTCAGGTGCTCTAATTCTGTGTTGGTTGGTGAATTTTTCTTGTTTGTTTCTTGCTTGTTTTAAATTTTCTTTTAATTGTTTGAAAAGTTTTGCTAAGTTTGTTGTAAATCCTTCAGCACGCGGAACATCAATAGAACTTGGTACAGCTCATGAGAAGCGAGGATTGTAACCATAATTTGCGTAGAAAGATGATTTATTTAACGATTCTTGAATAGAATTGTTGTAGCAAAATACAGCAAGGAATAGATAATTATGCCAATTTGAACCTTTAAAATTAGAGTAACATCTGAGAAATTGTTCTACAACGGAGTTCACCCTCTCCGTTAAACCGTTAGTTTGATGGTGAAAGGGAGAAGAAAGTTTCATTGAGATATTGAGAGTTTTGCATATAGAAGTCCAGAATTTAGAAGTGAATTGAGTACCTTTATCAGAAAGAATTTCATTTGGTAATCCATGAAGTCTGAAAATATGAGTCATAAATGCCTTGGCAGTATCTTCAGAAGAAGGAACGTTAGGAAATGGGATGAAGTGACCTATTTTTTTGAATCTATCGAGAACAACAAAAATACAAGTATATCCATTAGATGAAAGGAGATCAGTAATGAAATCCATGGAAAGAGAAGTCCAAGGTCAATCAGAATTTTCTAGTGGGTTCAAAAATCCAATAAGGTTTGTGTCTAGAATCCTTTGAACGACAACAGATTTCACAAGATTTAATATAGTCTTTAATATCTTTTTGCATAGATGACCACCAAAAGTCACGACTGATTAAGGAGAAAGTTTTCTTGAAACCAAAATGACCAGCAGATGGGGAGTCATAACAGATATTTAATACGGAAGAACGACAGTTAAAGGGAACATAAATTTTTCCATCAAAGAGTAAGAAGTTGTTGCTTAAAGAAAATTTATTAGATTCTTGAAAGTCTTGTTTAGAGTTGAGTTTTTTGCAGATTTCATTATAATATTTGTCTTTCTTGTATTCATGGAGTATTTGATCATTTAAAGAGTCAATGGAAGTAGCAGCGCAAAAATTTTCAGGTTTTAAGACGTTGAAAAGAATATCAGAGGACAGTTCTTCTTCATTTGATGCATAATCAGGTCTTCGAGAAAGTGCATTCGCATATATTTCGCTAATAATATCCTTAAATGGAAGTAATTTCTTTGGTAATGATTTATTTATTTTATTACATTCTTTATTTTCTTCTTCTTTATCATTCTTTTTAATAGTATTTTAAAGAACATAAGTAGTATAGGCGCTGGGAAGTACAAGACAATTAGAAATACAATAGTTGGATTTGAAAGAGAGTTCCTTTGAGAAAAAGTCTATAGTAGGGTTATGAGTTTCTAGCCAGTCAATGCCTAAAATAGCACAATACGAAGGAAGGTCAACAACATAGAAACTTGTTTTACAAATGTAATTTTTATATTTTAAGAATATTGGAGCAGTTTTACCTATGATTGACTGAATACCGCCGATTCCAGATACGTTAGGGAGATTACATTCACTAGAGTAAGGAATATTGTTTTCTTTTGTGAAGTATACATCCATTAAATTAAGTTGAGAGCCGCAGTCCAGAAGAATTTTAGTTTTTGTTGAGATATTGGAAACATTAAGAGAGAATTCAAAAATTGATAGCTTTACTTCGGGTTGATCAGAAATTCTTATTCTTGGAATGGTTTTGGGTTCAAGATTAGTGATATGAGAACTGCTTGAAGAAGCTTTATTTCTGTTTACTAGTGGGCAATGGTCAAGGGAATGGTTAGCTGATCCACAATAGGCACAAAGATGTTCTTTTCTTCTTCTTTCCTTTTCTTCATTAGACAAAGGACCTCGGGTATTGAATTTGAAAAGCTTTTTTCCTTTATTTTGTCTTCTATTATTATTGTTTCTGTTATTATTTCTGCTATCATTATTATTATTATTATTTGATCTGTTTTGTGAATTAGAAAATTGTCGATGGGCAGCAATGCGACTATCTAGTCAAGAGGCAATAGTTTGTAATGCGAAAAGAGATCTTGGTCCTGGAAACATTTCATATATTTTGGTCGTTAAGTCCATTGAGGAAAGCATCCATTTTAGCTTCTTCATTCCATGAAGATTCGTCAGAATATCTATTGAATTCGAGAATATAGTTTGTTATTTTACCGATGCGTCTTTGTTTAATTGTCTTCAATTTCTGGTTAGCAATGAAAGTCGAATCGTAGCTCCCAAAGGTAGTCTTAAATCTTGAGGTGAATTGTTGATAGTTATTTAAACATGGATCGTTATTTTCAATTAGAGTAGCAGCCCAGTTCATTGCCGAGCCATGTAGTCTAGAAATGATATACGCAACCTTTATTGGATCATTATCAAATCCTTCGGGATCAAGCATGAATATTAGATTCATTTTAGCAAAAAATCCTTTAAAGTAATGACGATCTCCAGCGAATCCATCTTTATTGGTAGCACTGGCATTTAAAAAGGTATCTTCTTCCATTTTCTTGCTTTTTCAAAATAGATTTATTTGATAATTTAGTTATTGAAGGACTTTTATTTAAGGTAAATACAATTTAAATTTCACTTTTAATGCCTTACAACTAAAAAAAAAACCGGTAAAAGCTACTAACTAGAGGTATATACTAGACCTCAAAATAAAATTAAAAACTATATATTTTAATGTCGTTTTACCTTAACGACCAACCTATAGCCTTCGGTGACTATAGTTCCTTATTCGCCAGAGCTTATTCGAATAGAGCAACCACCGAACTGTTGAAGTTGGTTGATAGGATGTGGCTCTCTTTTAATCCATACTCTCTTTACACTCTAGGGTTTTGAAGCCCGTTTATATTCAAATAATTAACGACTATAGTTTCTAACCTACTGAAACTAGTTAATAACCGCCGAAACTCTGTTTATGAGCTCTAACCGCTCCTAGTATATTTATTGTATTACCTTAAAAAGATGGATACGAAAACTTATTAAAAATTAAAAATTCTTTTCTTTTTTGTGTTGCAGTTCCTTCAGTAAATTTTAATTGAAAGAGCTGAGATGTAGGACTTACGTCTGAGCCTACCAGCGAGGGCCAACACAAAATTAAGAAATTTAAATAAAAGAGAATAAAAGGGAATAAGGATTGTCTATACGGATTCTCCTTATTAGTAATTAGTAAATTTTATTAAAAAATTTTAATTATTATTTTTTTATTTTAAAATTATTTAGCTAATTATTAATATATATATTTAGTTTTCAGTATTAGTTTATCTAAAATATATTATATTCGTTCACTTAGATTATAGTTGAATTTTATCTAAAATTATGTATATGTCCACTTAATTTTCTTTCAGAATTTATCTAATACATAGTATATTTGTTCAATTAATTTTACTTTAAATACAATATTTTAATGTATTAAATTAATGTATTAAATAAGAAAGATAGAAAAATTTTATAATAAATTTATCTAAATTTCTTACATTGGTCCTTTTACTTAATGAATTTATATAATTTCATTATTATAAAGGAAGTAGTAAGTTTAAAATAAAAATTATAATTAACCAAAAAAAAAAATATAAAATTAAATAATTTATTGAAAGTTTTGCTAACCTTAACTTTTTTTCATCTAGAGAAAAGATTAGCGGAAAAACTCTAGATGAATCAATATTAAGTAAAACCAATTAACTTGGGAAAATCTTAATATTGTTTTCTAAACTAATATATAAATATAAGTGAATAAATAATTATAAAATTAAATAAAATAAATATAATTATTAAATGTATAAGTATAAAATTAAATAAAATGACTATATTATTAAATGAATAAATAAATATTAAATTAAATAAATTATAATAACCAAGAAATGTAAATAAATTATTAATAAATTTATTTGTATTTCTTACATTTCTCCTTTTCATTTGAATTGTTCAATGAAAGAAGAACAATTTAAGAAATATTAAATAGAAATAGAATAAAATTTAAATAAAATTAAAATAAATATTTAATTGCAATTTCAATTTAAAAAATTGAAATTTAAATTTTGAATTAAAATTTATTTTAAATGAATAATTTATAAATTTATATTAAATATTATATATATTTTGTATTAATAAATAAATAAATAATAATTAATTTTACAATATATATATTTTGTATATTATTCATTAAATGAATAAAAATAATAATAATTTGAATTTTAAATTATATGAATATGATATATAATTTTTCATATATATTAAATAAATAAATAATAATAATAATTTATAATTTTATATTATATTTATATTTAATATTTATATAAAATAATTAATTGCAAATTAACAATATTTTAATTTAATATAGTAAAAAAAAAAATATTGAAATTAAATTATATAATTAAATATATAATTTATAAAATATTTATTAATAAAATATTTTATAGTATAGAAAATGACCAACTAGTTAAAAAAAATAGAAAATATGAATAGCCATTCAATATATTTATTAAATATATTCGACCTTGTATGCGGGTTAGCTTCTAATTGAAGTGGAAGAACAATCACATTATCATTTCTAAAGAAACGGTGCTGTCTTCACAATTAAAGTGATATTACCAATATTATACATGGTAATCACTCAACCCAGTCTGACCAGCTTCTCCATTAATAATTTATAGATATCATTACGAGATTTAGCTTATGCTGAAAATCTGTAAGATAATCTACAATATTAATAAGAGGAATAAAATGTAAATATTTTTATAAACAATAATATTAAACAAATACTTTAACCTCTTATTTAATGGTCATTGAATAATAATAATATTTGTTTTAAATCAATTTATGTATACTAAGAACAAAATTGATCAAATATATCCTTAAATATATTTATAATTATTATTATTTATTATTTTATTTTTGTTAACAATCAAGATTATTATATAATAATTATATAATAACATAAATTTAATTTAATAAAAATGTATATACATATAAATTTATTCTAACATATGACGTCACATGTATTTATTCATAATTTAATTTTATTCATATATTTATGTAAACAATTGTTATACATTAAAAACTGTACTCTCTCTCTTTTATAAAAAACTTAAATAAATAAAGTGTTAATAATAATTATTAATACAAAACAATATTAAAGGTATTATTTTATCTTTGTGTCTTTTTTCTACCGATAGTCGGTTAATAGATTAAGAGTCTCAAAGAAGACCAGAGACTAAAATATCATAAAAAAAAAAAAAAAAAAAAAAATTTTAATAAAGATTTTTAATATATTAATAAATTAAAAATTTATTATTTTTTCCATGAGCGAGATTAATAATTATATAATATTAAAAGGTACAGATAATTATGCGTTATGGTTTAATTATCTGTGCAATGAACTAAGAAAGGAAGGTTTATTACACTACATTAAAGAAAATGTATTGAATAACGTGGATATTGATAATCCACCAAATGATAAGAAAGAACAAATTAAAAAGGATGCAAAAGTTGTATCTAAAATTCTAAATACAATAAATATAAATATCCATAGAGAAATAGTAGGACTAAATACTTCCTATGAAATTATATCAAAATTAAAGAAGAAATATGGTAGTTCAACTACTGATTCATCATACTGGTTGAAGAAATTAAACTCAATAAAAACAACTAATAAACAAGGAATTCTAGACGTGATAGATCAGTTAAAAGATATTTTTGAAAACATGGATAATATAAATTTCCACTTATCTGAAGATGAAAAATTAAGATACCTATTTAACGCTATGCCAGAAGATTATACAAATAAATTTACTCTTACTGATATAGATAATTTTACTAGTATTAGTAAGAAAATAGTGGAAGACATAAACAAACTTGCTTATATCCAACAATGGAACTTAAATAATCAACATATGGATGATCCAATGGAAATAGACTATGCTGGTAAATTCCAAAAGAAGAATAAAAATAACAATAAAAGAAACTACCAGACAAAGAAAGCAGATAAAAAATACTGTCATATATGTAATAAAAATAATCACAACACTTCTGATTGCTGGTTTAACGCGTTAAATAAGAACAGTAAATTTAATAAATATGTAAACCAAGAGTATTCCAAGGAAGAGAATACAAACAATAGTAAAAGTAATAATAATAATCAATCATCTTCAAAGAAAAAAGGAAAAGGAACATATTATACAGGAATAATTAAACAATATAATATAAATGAACAATACAATGCTAATGTAGATTATGAAGATATAAAGATCATGTTTAAAAAGGACACTAATAAATCTCATAAATCAGTATATTTAATTAATTATAAAAATAACGCGTCAAAAGTGTTAAAGAACATTTCTTCAATTAATTTCTATGATAAATCCTACTGGTTATATGATTCTGGAGCAGGAGAACACTTAACAAACAATAAAAACTTATTAAAAAACTACAAAAAAGAAGAAATTGAATTAACCTGTGCTAATAATACTGTATGCACCTTTGAAGGTTACGGAGAATTTTCTTTCTTTATAAATAATTATAAAATTATTTTAAAGCGCGTATTATACTCAAAAGATGTTGCCAAGAACATGATAAGTGGTGTGGAATTAGCTAAATTAGGCATTAAGACTCTAACTGAATCAATTAATAATGATACAGTTAAAATTACTTTAATGGATAACCTATACAAAACTATAGGATCATTTGTATCAAATAGTCGCAATGAATTAATTATTACAGCAATACATGATAATTCAATAAAAGAAAATATAAAAAATAATATAATGGCAATAAATAAACTAAATAATGAAAGTAAATTATTATGGCATAGAAGATTAGGCCATTATTATTTAGAAAATTTAAATGAATATTTAGATATTCATAATATTAAAGAATCAGAATGTATTGACTGTAAAATTGCAAAATTAAAACGATTCCCACATAACAAAGAAACTCCAAAAGCAACAGAAATATTAGAAATAATACATTCCGATATTATTGGACCAATTAATGATTCAATTACTGGGAAAAGATTTATACTAACAGTAATTGATGAAAAATCACATAAAAGTTGGATTTTTCTGATGAAAAGTAAATCAGAAACAATTGATTTACTTATTGATTTTATTAAATATTTAAATAATATTTTTAATGATAAAAAAGTAAAAAATTTTAAGTCTGATAATGCTAAGGAATATAGAAATAAAAAGTTAACTAGATTTTGTAAAGATAACGGAATAAATAAAATTTATTCTCCTCCCTACAATCCAGAAAATAATGGTTTAGCAGAAAGGTTTAATCAAACCATTATTTCTTGTACTAAAACTTTGCTATATTGGAGCAAATTATCTGAAAATTTTTGGGATTTCGCTATCCAATATGCAAATTATTTATATAATAAAACTCCGCATCTTATCTCTGAGAAAACTATCCCAGATGAAGTTTTCTTCAATGAAAAAGTTAAAATTGATCATATTAGGACTTTTGGATGTATTACCTATTATAAAATTTTTGATCAAAATAAATCTAAGTTTTCACCAAATTCAAAGAAAGGAATTTTCCTTGGATTTAGTGAAGTTACTAACTCTAATATTGTTATGGATTATGAAGATTATAAAATCCATAATGTTAGAGAAATAATATGTAAAGAAAATGAGCCAGCAAAACTCTCACTATCTAATTCAGTAGGTGAAGAAAATGGATATCCATCTTTTTTAAATTTTGACTTTAATTTTAGCAAGACAAACAGGATAAAAAGTGGTACAATCCTTAATTTTCCTGGTCAAAATGACCATAAAAACTTGGATTCAAATTCAGTAGAAAATGAAAATAAAAATATTTCTGAAAAAGAAAATTCTGGTGATATTAATAATACTGATTTTAATACTATTACTAATACTAAAAATGATATTGAAAATACATTAAACGAAAGCCATAATAATGATGTAAATAAAAATGAAAATAAAATGAAAAAGAAAAGCAATATTGAGGTAACCCAAGAAAAAGAAATAGAAGATCCTAATAATTTTTCTGATGATGAATTTTTTGACGCAGTGGATGAAAAAAATTTTATTAATAAAAATTTTCAAAATTTTGATGAAAAATCTGAAAATGTAAATATTGAAGAAAATTATAGTAATTTAAGTTCTGAAAAAAATTTTCTACTGAAAACTCTAATTCATATGAAAATAATAAAATTTCTGATGACAATAATAATAATTCCATAAATGGAAATAATATTAATAATCATGAAATTAAAAATTTGAATAATAATAATAAAATTCAAAATGAATCAAATAATAAAGAATATACAGATAATATTTTACAAAATGTAAATTCCAATATATTAAATAAATCAGAATTAAATCCAAAATTCAATATTAATAACAATCAGTTAAATAATAATATATTACAAAATAAAAGTGTAAAAACACCTTCTCTTAATGTAAACAAAAGGATAAAACTAAACTTTAAAAGAGGAAGAAGGCAACTTGTTATTGACAAAACAAAAAATGTTTCACAAGATATATTAAATTTTAATAAAAATTTAAATATTAATAATAATTTTAATTTAAATAAAAATTTAAATAATAAATTATTAAATAATAAAATCTCAAATAACAAAAAGAATAAAAATATAAATAAAAATAATTTATATTATAATAATTCTGAAAATACTTCCTATATTGATAATAGCCAAAGTAATGTTGCTTTTATTAAAAATAATTCAAATATCATTAATAACAATATTAATTTAAAAAGAAATTTTTCTGAAGTTGATTATGAAGAGAGTATTTTACGGCCTATTAAATACAAAAGAATAAATAATAATAGATATGTTGCTACCATTTCCACAAATGTTCCTCTTTCCTATACTGATGCTATAACATGTAAAAACCACGAAGAATGGGAAAAAGCAATTCAGGATGAACTTAAAAATTTATATGATAATAATATTTTTACTTTTGTAAAGTATATTCCTAAAGGAAAAAATATTATTTCTTCAAAGTGGGTTTTTGCAAATAAATATAATGGTGAATATATTATTACCAAAAGAAAAGCACGTCTTGTAGCTAGAGGTTTTAGACAAAGACGTGGTATCGATTATGATTTGACCTATTCTCCGACTCTCAATACAGACACCTTAAAACTTATTTTCTCCCTTGCTGCAAAATACAAATGGCCAATTCAACAATTAGATATTAAAGCTGCGTATCTCAATGCAGATTTAGACAAAGAAATCTATATGTCTATTCCGCCAGGAGATCCTAACTTTGGGAGGGGATGGTGGAAGTTGAATAAGGCATTGTATGGGTTGAAGCAATCTGGCCGACAATGGAACAAAACTTTATCAAAATTTTTAATCAAAAACGGATATACTCAATTAATAACAGAAAAATGTATATTCGTTAAGAAAAATGAAAAAGGTGATGTATTAGTTATAATAGGTGTATATGTAGATGACATGGTCATTACAGGTATAAAAATAGAAATACAAAATACAATTAATATTATAAAGAATAATTTTAAAATATCCAAATCAGAACAAATAAATTATATTCTTGGAATTGAAGTAAAGAAAATTGATAATAAATATATAATCTCTCAAGTAAATTATATTAATAAGATTTTGGAAAATTTTAACATAAAATATACAAGAAAAGTAAGTACTCCATGTGTTGGTGATAATATCAAAGGTGAAAATAATAAACCCTTTGATAGAACAGTCTACAAAAGTGCCATAGGCATGTTAATATATTTATCCAAATGTACTAGACCTGATATTTCTTTTGCAGTACATAAAGCTGCAAGAAATTCAGAAAATCCTATTATTACAGATTGGGTAAAAGTTACTAATATATTAAAATATTTAAATAACACAAAATATTATAAAATATGTTATGATGGTGAAGGTGAAATTATCGGTTACACTGATTCGGATTTCGCTGGAGACATCAAAGATAGAAAATCAACTTCAGGGCATATTATCCTAATGGGTAAAAATCCTATATGCTGGTATTCTAAAAAACAAACAATAGTAGCTACATCGACAGCCGAAGCTGAATATATCAGTACTTCAGAATGTGTAAAAAAGGTTTTATATTTTAGAAATATTCTTAAAGAATTATTTAACTTTAAAAAACCAATAACAATTTATACTGATAATATAGCAAGTAAAACAAATATAGAAAATGATGAAATAAACACTAAATTAAAGCATATTTCAATCAAGTATTTTTTCAACAAAGATAATATTGAAAAAGGAAATATAAAATTAGAATATATTGAATCTAAACAAATGTTAGCTGACATACTCACTAAAAATAAAAATGGAAAAGATATGACGAACTTCGCAAACCAAGTTTTTATACATAAAAACTAGTTTGAGGGGGGAGTGTTAACAATCAAGATTATTATATAATAATTATATAATAACATAAATTTAATTTAATAAAAATGTATATACATATAAATTTATTCTAACATATGACGTCACATGTATTTATTCATAATTTAATTTTATTCATATATTTATGTAAACAATTGTTATACATTAAAAACTGTACTCTCTCTCTTTTATAAAAAACTTAAATAAATAAAGTGTTAATAATAATTATTAATACAAAACAATATTAAAGGTATTATTTTATCTTTGTGTCTTTTTTCTACCGATAGTCGGTTAATAATTTTTATTTATTTATTATTATTATTAATTTATTATTATTATTATTAAAATTATTTATTTATTATTTGAAATTATTTTATTATTAAAAGTAAAAATTTTAAATACTTATCTTTTTTAAATTATTTATTTATTTATTTATTTTATTTTGTTTATTTTTGTTTCTTGTTTCTTGTTTTGTTTTTTGTTGTTTTGTTTTTGTTTTTTATTGTTTTGTTTTTGTTTTTTATTTTATTTTATTTTATTTTATTTTTTTTATAAAAAATATATATATATATAATTATTAAAATATAAACAAATAATAATAAAAAATATAATGAAATTATATAAATAGAAAGAAAAAGTTTTGCAAATAATATATTTCTTATATATAATTTGATTTTTAATTATTTTAAAATTTATTTTTTTTTTAATTATTATTATATTATATTATTTCCAAAATTTTCTTTTTCAAAGAAGAGTTATTATTGTAAGAAATTACTTATAAAATTAATTATAAATAATTTCTTAACTACAAATTAACATTAATTATTACTAATTAACATTAATTTGAGAAAATAAAATTAAATATAATTAAAGAAATATGAAATAATATTAATAAATAATTATACTTAATATAAAAAAGAGTTTATTATAGAAAGTTTATAGTAAACAATAACACAAAAGAATAAAAAACACAAATATTTATAAAATATGTTTTATTAAAAAGGTTTTTGTTTATTAATTAATTATTTTATTTGAATTATTATTTATTATAAAAATCCTAAAATAATAACTCTTGATTTCTCGAAGAGAACTCAAGAGAAATAAATATATATAAATTAATAAATATTATTGGTTATAATAAATACAATAATTTAATGTATTAAATTAATGTATTAAATAAGAAAGATAGATAAATTTTATAATAAATTTATCTAAATTTCTTACAGTGTATGTATGTAACTATAATTATTTGTTAAATAATTATAATTTCTTTATTTGATTATTTATCTATTATATAATTTATACATTCATTCATTAAATTAGTAATTATTTATCAAGTTAATATGTATTTGTATATTTAATTATAGTTTTAATTTAATTAAAAATTTTTTCTTTAAATTTATTTAGTATACATTTATTTTATTTAATTTATTTAATTAATTATAAATTTTATTAATTTCTATAGTAATGAATTAATTATTTAATTATTATTTTTAATTAAAATTTGGATTAACTTATTCGGACTTAAAAGTTTTTTTATTTTCTTATTAAAATATAAATTAATTTTATCTGACTTTAAGTTTTTTTCTAATTTATTATATTAATAAATTGGTTTTTCCTTAAAGAAATTATCTAGTTTTTTCTTCTAATCTTTTTCTAGATAAGATAATTGTTAAGATTAGAAAACCTTTTAAATTATTATTTTATATAAAATTTTATTATTTGATTTTTTGTATAAATAGCTATAGCTATTGATTTCTCTAAATTTTTGAGAAATCAAGAGTTATTATTATATAACAAATATTAAATAAAAATATAATAATAATAAATAAAATCAATAACATTTTCAATAAGTACTCTTTTAATTTTGTGTTGTTTATTATATTTGTTTATAATAAACTCTTCTTTGTCAAGATAAGTTAAAATTTTCTTTATTTTTTCTAATTGTTTTCTTATTTTCTCAACTTGATGTTAATATCAGGTTGTAGTTAATAATTTTGTTATAATAAATATTATTATGAAATTATTACAGTGTAAAAGGTATGTTTATTAACTTCAATAACGAATAATAATTAAATTTAAAGGCTAAGATAACTTAACACCTCTTTATTCGAGTTGTTAATAATAAACACTAAAATTAATTATATTTATAATTATTTATTTTATCACACTAGAAAATAGCGCAGCACTTTATAACTCTATCTGTTATTAGTTACTGAGCTTACACTGAGCAATATATATTTATTTAATAATTATATTTTATTTATGAATATTAATATTTATAATAACAATTTACGTTAATAGTAACGCTAGTGCGTTACAGTTACAGGTTCACTTATCATTTATACATGTCATTACTTTTATGATTGGTAAATAACTTAGTTAAATATATTTTATTTAGTGATTAGTAAACTAAGTATTTAACTATATAATTAACTATAAAATAATAAAATTTAATGTACGAAATTAATAAAAGATTTTATTTGATTAGCCGAAATTGCTAATTGTTTAGAGATACGTTACGTAACCAAAGAACTATCATTGGATAGGCTTGTAGTTACCATGTATCTGTTACAGCTAGTTATGTGTAAGAAATTACTTATAAAATTAATTATAAATAATTTCTTAACTAAAAATTAACACTAATTATTACTAATTAACATTAATTTGAGAAAATAAAATTAAATAAATATGAAATAATAATTATACTTAATATAAAAGAGAGTTTATTATAGAAAGTTTATAATAAACAAAAACACAAAAGGAATAAAAAACACAAATATTTATAAAATATGTTTTATTAAAAAGGTTTTTGTTTATTAATTATTTTATTTGAATTATTATTTATTATAAAAATCCTAAAATAATAACTCTTGATTTCTCTAAGAAAACTTTTAGCAGAACCTGAATCAATGAGTATATTGGTTTGAATCTTTTTTCCTTTAAAATCGATGAAAAAAGTAGAAGTTATTGTAGGAGATTTCCCGCTAGGAGTATAGTTAGCCGAGAGTACGTCTGGATTGTGCTTATGTTTATTAGGTTTGAATCGCTTCTTATGACTTCTTTCAGAGTTGTGGCTATAGTGCTTATTCTTGTTAGAATTTCGATTGAATTTATTGTTTGTATCTTTGTGTTTTAACCGAAGTAAGCTCTCAAGGTGACATTTTTTATCTATCTCGATAACCAGATTCGTTGCTTCAAATAACGTTTTGGGTCTTTCCGTGAATTTAATAAATTCTTCTCGAACTTTGTCGAGAAGGCCCTTTCTTAGAATATCAATAAGAACATTGTCCGGCCACCCAAACTGTCCCGCAAGCCTTCTGAATTCAATAGTGAATTCAGCCGCTCCGCCAAAACTAAGCTGCTTAAGACCCCATAGCTTCTCCATAATAACATACCGCTGTTTGTGGTCATTTCCTGCATCAAAATTCTTTAAAAGAAGTTCCTTGAAGTCAGTGTATGATAGCTCCTTAAGTGTTCCATCGGTTAGCAGAGACAGTCCCCACTTCCTGGAGGTTCCAGTAAGTTTGTTAAGAACGAATGTATTCTTGGATCCATCGTTCTGGAATGCATTAGGATGTTTCGCTTACGGCGAGAATCTGTGAGATTCTGGAGGGATTATTTCTTTCATTTTCTTTTAGTAATACGCCATTTGAGGAAAAGAGTGCAGAAATGAAATCTGATATAGCGGAAATAAGTTTGGAGGTGTTAGGGTCCACAAGTCTTTCGTTATTTAAATTCATTTTCTATTATTTATTTATTTATCTTGTTTTATTTATATTTATTTTTATTTTTTGTCTAATATTATATAAAAATTATATATGTATAAATAAAAAAAAAAAATCAGTGTAGTTATTTAAGAAATTTACAGAGTTTTTATATTTTACTCAGGCTTATTAATATATATATAATAATATTTTCATTTATTTATTTATTTTATTTATTTATTTATTATTTATTATTTATTTATTTAATTATTTATTATTTATTTATTTTGTTTTATTTATTTATTAAATTTATTTTAAAATTTTTTTTTTTTTACTATTATTATATTTCCAACCAATAAAAGACTAAACTAATTTTTTTTAATTAACCTTATTATATTTCCAACCAATAAAAGATTAAACTAATTTTTTTTTAATTAATCTTATATTTCCAACCAATAAAAAAAACTAATCTAAAATAAGAAAAGACTAATTAAAAAAATTTTTTTTTTTTTTTGTTATATATATATATTAAATTATTTAATTATTAACAAATAAAAATAAATTTTTATTATTTTTTGTATTTTTTTTTTGTTTTTTTTTTAACCAATTAACTACAAGTAATATGATTAAATTTTTATTTATTTTAATATCAGAAGAGTTATTATTGTACGAAATTACTTATAAAATTAATTATAAATAATTTCTTAACTAAAAATTAACATTAATTATTACTAATTAACTTTAATTTGAGAAAATAAAATTAAATATAATTAAAGAAATATGAAATAATATTAATAAATAATTATACTTAATATAAAAAAGAGTTTATTATAGAAAGTTTATAGTAAACAATAACACAAAAGGAATAAAAAACACAAATATTTATAAATTATATTTTATTAAAAGGTTTTTATCTATTAATTAATTATTTTATTTGAATTATTATTTATTATAAAAATCCTAAAATAATAACTCTTGATTTCTCAAAGAGAACTCAAGAATTTCTATTTATACATTTAAATTTTAATAAATTTGTTTCTAATCTTAACAAATCAATTGTTTAGGAAAAGATTAGAAGAAAAACCTAAACAAGAATTCGACTGATAATCTATACATATCGGTCATCGAATATTTTAAGTAAAACCGATTGGTAAAATCGGGAAAAACCTTAAAATACCGATTGTCTAATATTAAGTACACTAGAATAGATAAAATAAAAGAAAATATAATAAGAATGATTAAAAATGAATTATTTAAATATTATTGGTTACTAATTAAATAAAATAACGAATTCATAAAAATAAAATCAATCTTTTACAAAAATTACCAAAACAGGATTAATTTTAAATTAATATTAATAAAATGTCAATATTATATGTTAAAATTAAATGAATAAATAAATAAATTACTAATATAATCAATGAATGTAATAATTATTAAATAAATTCTTATAATTATATTTAATGAATGTATATATAATAATTTAAATAAATTATCTAATATTAATTTAATGAATATATAATAATTAGATAATTTATTATGAACTAAGAAATAATAATTATTTTATAGGAAATAATTATAATTTCTTACATTATGAGTTTCGTTACACCTAAATTATTTTTATTTTATTTTATTATTATTATTTTTATTTTTATTTAAATAAATTAAAAATAATAAATAAAAATTACTAATATTAATAATTTTTACTTAAAATATAAAGAAACATTATTTATTATTTAGTTAATAAGTAATAAAATTTTATAATACTTTATTTGAATTCATTATTATTGCAATACTTTAAAACTGTAAAACTTTCTTTCTTTAGTACTATCATAATATCCATCACAACGTGCGGCAACAATCGAATCATTATCTACATATAAGCATCAGTTATCTCCATCTTTTCCGCGACATTTGTAATGGTCGGAAGATTCATAGATACCCTTGAATGGTTTATTGTTTGATCTATATCCAATTTTAACAATTGTATCCCCTGTTTTTATTGCATATTGATAAAATGATAATACAATACTATCATTACAAGGCATTAAAACTAAATAATCTTTTTTCACTGAGGATTCCTTTATTTTATATTTATTAATATAACTTTTATTTATATTTCCAAGACAATAACCAGAAGAATTTTTAATTTCGGCCCATACTTTTGCTTTCTTTATGTTCGAATAAAGCTTAGTTTTATTTTTTGATATCATAAGATCGTATGGAACTTTAGTGTTTTCCTTACCAACATAATAATTTGTATTATACATTGTTATAATAAAAATTGAAGGTGGTAGTGTGGGAGTTGCTTTTTTCGTAGTTTTAGATTTAACAATTGCTTTTGGTGTTGTTTTATTTGTAGTTGCGGGTTTAACTATTTCTTTTTTTGTTTTAACATTCTATTATGCTTGAATATTCAGCTTCTGTGGTTGAAAAAGATATATATTTTCTGAGTAATTGATTTCTATGATATTATATTATTTCCTTATACAAAAATATATCCTGAAGTAGATTTTTTTTAATTTCATAAGCAGCAATTACTTCATCACAATATACTATTAAAATTTTTTTCTATTGTAATGAGTTGAATAATATTTGAATACCTGCATTCAAATCAACCTTTGTTAAATTTTCAGAAAATCCTGGAAATTGATTTACTGAAAATGTTATATTTGCTTTTGTTTTTGATGATATATATAATAGGGATCTAATCAATCTTTTTAAATCAGTTTTGTTAATTTTTCCAGAGATTTCTCTATCTTCCAATTTTGCATTAATACATGGTGTTCTAGTTATTTAAATATTGTATATAATATTTTTAATTAACATTTTTTCAATATAATCCTTTTGATCAATTTGGTAGCCTTTATTTGTTTTAATTATATTGATTTCAATGAATTTTATTTGATGTTTTATCTATGGAGATTTTGTATTTATGTTAATCTTTGTAACAACTTTGGTAATTTTTTTATTCACTCCTTCAATTAATATTATCATTAACATAAAGTGTTAATAATAAGCATAATTTTCATTTTTATATTTACCAAATAAACAATTATTGTATTGTAATTCAATTTTCTTGAAAAAACAGAAATCTCGTAAAATCATTGTCTTCTAACTTGTATGAATCCATAGAGAGCCTTTTGTAATAATCCAGATTTTCCGTAATTGAAGTTTTTATTAATGATTAGAAATTGAACATAAATTTTCTCACATAGATAAGTATTTAAACATGACGCTTTAAAATCGATTTCCCCTAAATCCTATTTATATATTGATGAATTTTGTAATTCTTTGTTCACAACATCTCTCCATTTGTCGGCATTTTCTGAATTCATAGAATCTTCATAATTCCTTGAAATTAATGTAATATTATTATCTCTACCTTTCTTGCTGCTTTAATTTTCATATTAATCTGTTTTCCTCTTAAAAAATGATTTAATGTAAGTGTTTTATCCTTTATTTCTCTTTCTTCATTCGAATGATAATTTTTTTCTCTTCTTTTATTGATAGTTTTTTGTTTTTCTTTACCAATTTTGTCATTTTTGGTTTCTTGCTTATCAAAAATTATATTATTTCTTTTAATATTAAATTTAATATCCTTTTCTTTGTTTTTCTTTAATTTTCTTTTATCTAAAGTTTTCATATCTCTAAACTGTCATCAGATTCATTTTCTGAATTATAGTCTTTAATTTAAATATTTTCATATGTTTTATTATTTTCAAAATTTAATATTTTATCCTTCGTATTAGCCAGACTTTTATGGTCACTTTCAATTTTATTTTCAATTTGTTTCGGGTTTACAACTTCATAATTATTAACGTATGATTTAGACAAATTTATATAATTATTAAGATTTGATATTATTAATTTATTCTTAAATATAAAATTTTTTATAATTTTTATCCAAATATTTATTAACGTTTTAATATTTTTGTTCAAAAAATCATTTTTGTGATTTTTATACTTCTCATATTATTATCGTTATTTCTATTAATAATATCGTTATTTTCATTTTTTTCATTATTATCATGAAGAGTTTTGGCATGAATTTCATTTAATATTATTTTTATACTTTCTTCATTATTTGAATATTTGAGTATTTCCTATTGTATTCATTTATTAAATTTATATTATTTTCACGATTATTTTTAATCTATTTGTTTTAATCAAGTATTATGTTAAAAATGTTGTTCCCCCTCAATTTGTTTATCTGAAGGATTTGAGGAATGAAAAAAAGATTTTCCAAATGAGCCAAATGAACTTTCATTAAGTATAAATCACGAAAGATAATTATTGATTTTGAAGTAATGTCGAGGAAACGAAAACCTGGAAAATCGGAAGAATATCCTAAAAAAATACCCGGTTTTCTATTATTTTCTTTCAAAAATATAAATTAATAAACACTTATTTAAAAAATATTAATAATTAGACACATAACCTTACAAAATAAATATTAATTTGTATTTAATAATTATGGTTTTGTTAGAGATATTTTGTTATGATTAAAAATGTTTTTTTAAAATTTTAACATAATTACTTACTTTTATACTTTTTAGGATGTTATAAATATAATTTATTGGTTATTAGAACATTAAGAATAAATTAATAATTCTTTTAATAATTTGTTATATTTGACATTTTCAAATTTTCCCAGTTAATATCTATTAAGAAAAAATACTTCATGTGTAACAGATACATGGTAACTTTAAGCCTATCCAATGATAGTTCTTTGGTTACGTAACGTATCTCTAAACAGTTAGCAATTTCGGCTAATCAAATAAAATCTTTTGTTAATTTCGTACATTAAGTTTTATTATTTTTATAATTAATTATATAATTAAATACTTAGTTAAATATATTGTATTTAGTGATTAGTAAACTGAGTTAAATTATTTACCAATCATAAAATTATTGACATGTATAAATAATAATTGAACTTGTAACTGTAACGCACTAGCGTTACTATTAACGTAAATTGTTAAAAATAAATATTAATATTAATAAATAAGAATATAATTATTAAATAAATTAATTACCCCGTGTAAGCCCAGTAACTGATAACGGATAGAGTTATAAAGTGCTGCGCTATTTTCTGGTGTAATATTAATCAATAATTATAATTAAAATTAATTCTAGTGTTTATTATTAACAACTCGAATAGAGAGGTGTTAAGTTATCTTAGTCTTTAAATTTAGTTATTATTCGTTATTCTAGTTAATAATAAACTTACCTTTTACATCATGTAATGAAACCTATTAGTCTAGTGGTTAATAGTTGGAACTCAGTACAAGATATCACTGGTTTGACTCCATCTACTACACTTTTTGTTTATTTAAAATATTATTTTGTTAAATTTTATTTCAAATAATTTTACCAATCAAATTATTAGGTTTGATTTTATTTTGATATAAAAACATGTAGTTTAAAATTAGTTTAATAATTTCGAGGTTTCATTAACATTAAACATTAAATAAATAAATATCTTGATAAAATAAATGATTTGTTAAATAATATTTTAATATTTAAAGTGTTTTTCAATATTTTACATTTATTTGTTTATTTAAGTTAATACACCAACCTGGTGATTAACCAAATTCGTTACAATGAAACCTCCCTAAAGCAACTAAGTCACTACCTTGGTGTATTTTGGCTCGTTTTAGTAAACTTTAACTAACTCTATTTATATAATTTCTTTATATAATATATATTCATATATTTAGATAACTCTGAAAAACACTTTCTTTGGTCAGTGCTTCTGTAATCCATATCCGAGGTTCTATGTTTTCTGTTATTCCTGATTCTCAGTTCTAGAATGCTCGTTCCATCAAGAAACTAACCCATCCATCAAGGAAAAATCACTTTCTACCAGTTGGAACCCTTTAGCTCATATTATCTCAACGTTTTATGGAAATTTTTGATCTTCTCGGAAACAAGCCCTTCTCCGCGCATCTTTGCTTCTACCACTATTTCTGCCACTGACTTCTGACTTATGGCTAAATCAACCACGAATCCACTAGTTGTAATTTCTCCCAGTCTCTGCTGCTGGTTACCTCTAAACTCGCTATAATTTCTCCCAGATATACTTCCTGGTTAGCTCTTTTATTCTGTGTAATTTCTCCCAGTTTTCATTGCTGGTTACTTAGTTATTAACCTTTAGAACGTCTGGAATCCGTTTGTAAAATAAACTAATAGCTTAGGTCGGTGTGGACAGACTATTTTTATTTTACACAATTTTATTATATCAACACTATAATTAATTATTAACTAAAACACTAAAACTAAAAGCTAATTTAAATTTTTGTTTCATAAAAAATCCTTTTATTAATATTTCTTATTTATCGAATTTAACTATTCTAAAAATCAACATTCACTTAACTGGGTACCGTAGGGTCCTTTACCGGAATGCTTACTAGCAGTTAAGATTTTTAAAATAAAATTTAAAATAAAATTTGTTTTATAAAATAATAACTATTCTAATAATAGTTATAATACTAATTAATAAAATATAAAATTTATAATATCTATACTATTTTATGCTACACTATACTATACTATACTATTCTATGTTATACTTTCCTATACTATTTTCCAACTATCGTTCAATAGTTGAAAATTAACTCTTTTTATACTTTTTGAAAATTAAAACTTAAATTGAATAAATTGTAATAAACTAACTAAAATATTATTATATATTTGTAATTACATTTAATAATAAATTACATGAAATTTTATGAATTATTTTAATATAAAAACTATTTAAAACTATCTAATATTTCTAAAATAAATAAACAAAACGGCAAGTTTTTGTAAACAAACGGAAAAGGCAATTTTTCTTTGATTATTTTAATTTAACTAATTTATGACTAATTATTTTTAATTTACAAAGTTTCATGATTCAAAGTGAGTAATAATGATGTAAATTCTCCAAATAATTTAGTCATAAATTTTTGAGAAAATTATTTAAATTAATAATTTGGAATACATTTAAATTTATATTAAAAATTTGGAAAACATTTTTATCCACAATAATTTACATTACATTACATTTAAATACGTATTCAAATTATTAAATATTTTACACCGTTCCTTGGAGGAGTGTAAGAAATCATAATTATTCAATAATGAATAATTAATATTTCTTATAATTAATGAAAAATCATTAATAATTTATAATTATTTATAAAATAATAATTATTTTTAAAAAAATGTTTATTTAAATAATAATTAATATATTCATTGATTTTAACTTATAAATTTATTTAATAGTTATATTTTCATATATTGATCTAAATTTATTTATATATTATAATTTATACATTTATATAAATAATATAAAATTTATTTACATATTATTATTATTCATTTAAATAGAATTTTTACAAAAAATTATGTAAATTTGTATTTAATATTTTACCATAAAAATATTAGTTATTTTAATTAAAATGAATTATGTATTTTATAATGTATTATAAACTATAAATGTATCTAATCTATCATATTATTTAATCTTTATTTTTTAAATGAAAAAAAAAAAAAAAAATCTTTTTTTTTTTTTTTTTTTATTAATTCCTATCTTATCAATATTTAATATTTTAATAATTAATTAGAAAATCGGTAATTAATGTTTTTCCTAACAAATAGGTTTTCTTTAATTATACGATGATCAATATGATTAGAATATTGATTGAAAAACTATTTAGGTTTTTCTTCTAATCTTTTCCTAAATAGATTTTTTGTTAAGATTAGAAAATAAATTTATTTAACCGATTAATTTTTTAAAAAAATATAAATAGGACTCTTGAATTCTCTTTGAGAAATCAAGAGTTATTATTTTAAGAAAATATAATAAATAATAACAAATAAAATAAATTTTTTATTTATATATCAAAAAACTATTATTAATCATAAAAGCTTTTTTTTTTTTATTTTAAAAATATTTACAACTACCATTCTACTGTTGCTTGGTTATTGTTTATTATATTTACTTATAATAAACTCGGCATAATTTAAGTATAATTTTTATTTTTTAATTTTTATTTTCTCAATTTTAATATTATGTAAAAATAATATTAAAATTGTAGATAATAGTTATATTAATTAATTTTAGTTTTAGTATAGCTATTACAATAATAACTCTTCTAATTTAATAATTAAATAGTATTAGTATAATATTATAATAAGATCAAAAAAAAAAAAAAAAAAAAAAAAAAGAAAAAAATTTAATTAAAATCAGTATAATTGATTGGAAAATCTAATATAATAGTAAATGGAAGAAATAATAATAAATTGATTAATTTTATAGTATTAATTATTGGAAGGAATATATATTAAATAAATAAATTTATTTTAGTTTTTTTTTTTTAGACTATCCCTTGTAGGTCTTGATCATATCATCCCAGCCACAACAGACAACTAATATCAGACAAACTTTATATCGGGTGTATCAGGATACAACAAAGTGCTCCCATGCCATACCATTTCGGCGTCGACGCTCTCAGTCACGGATTACAGAACCACAAGATTTGAAGATGATGGATACGGCAAGCCACAACTACATACACTATAACATTATTATTTATTTACTACATTACCTTTCTCCAAATTAGGAAATCTATCCTAACACGTGATGAACACGCAGATATATTAACTGATGAGGATTTACAATACGCAGGAATCACCCCGCTTCAGGCAATGTATACGTACAACTGAGAAGCACGATCATAGTGTAGACGATGACTTGTTCGATTTAGGGTTAGGCTGTCAAATGGATTATAATGGGTGGTAAGGTGGAATCGAACTCCGGACTATTGACCTCAGGGTATACGCGCTAACCATTGACCCGATCTCACGGAGTTCAATTTATTTTAGTGAAAAAAAAAATTTTTTATTAAATATAATTTTAGTTAGTGAAGAAAATTATATTAAATAAATAACTATATTTTTAGTTAGTGAAGAAAATTATATTAAATAAATAAATATATTTTTAGTTAGTGAAGAAAATTATATTAAATAAATATATATATTTTTAGTTAGTGAAGAAAATTATATTAAATAAATAAATATATTTTTAGTTAAGAAAAAAAAATAAAAAATAAAAAAAAAAAATAAATAATAAAATACATTTATAATACACTTATCTTTATTTTCTTTTTTTTTTTTTATTATACTCTTATCTATTATACTTTATTTATATTATTAGAATTTCAAATATGGAACGCAAAAGTGAAGAAGCAACAAGAACAAAAAATAATTATCTATTATTCTTTTGAAAAAATTTTCTTCAAATTTTAGCTTGCCCGTTCTTTCCTATAGGGAAAAAGGTTGTAGCCAATAAACCTGGTAGCTATTTTGTTTTAAGAGTCACTTTTGGAGTGTAAGCTACTTTTGCTATGTAGCACGGCTTTTTTAATTCTGAAACCCAGGATTCACGGTAGATTACAATTTTAAATTAGGGACGATCTAATCTTCAGTATGTTCAGGGAGGATATTGCTTTTTATGATTCTGGTAATGAATCTCCTTTGAACAATATAATTGTATGCGAAAAAATTCAAAATAAAACGCTTATGATAAGTTTAAAATACTTAAAAGTATAAATTAAAATATTGTTTTATTATAGTTATTTTATTTAAATATAGTTTATAAATTTTATTATATAGTATTTTATATTAAGAAAAACTTATTATTATTAATTTTTTGGTATGAATAAGAAGCCTTTATTCATATTACAATTATATATCAACAAGTTTTTCAAAAGAATAATAAAGATTAAAAATTAAGGAATTACATGTTATTATTTACATTTAATTATTTATTTAAAGGTATCAGTTCTATACACTGACTTATAACCTATTTAATTGGATAAAAATATACTAATTTAATATTATTAACTATATTAATTATTTTTCAAAGTGTAAGCGGCTTAGCCAATCTGCTATGTCATTGGTTTTTCCTTTAATATGGATTCCTTTAACTTTGTATTCCAATAAGCGTTCAATATATCTTTTTCGTCTATTATCTACTACTTTCTGTGAGTTTCCATTAATTATTTCTTTGGAAGCGTTATTATCCGTTAAGCATATGATTGGATATTTAGTGTTTGATGTGAAATAGGAAAAATGTTCTAATGTTCTAATGTTCTAATGTTCTAATTATAGATAATAATTCTTTGTCGAACATAGAATAGTGTAGTTGGCTTTTATCAAATTTAAATGAGTAGAAACCAATTAGCTTTATTTGTCTTTTCTTATATAATTCGGATGTGATATTTTTATTATTGTTATTATTGGTTAATTGGTTAATTACAAAATCTTCCCCCCCTTTCGGAATTTGATAAAGAACTCCCGCACCGGCAAATTCCGAAGCGTCAGAGACTAAGATAAATTGTTCGTCGAAGTTAAAAGCGGCGACGTGGCAAAGTTTCCAAATTATGTATACATTCGTAGAAGTGTTTTTGAACGGAAGTGGCGTTAAAATTGGAGAGATTATCAGAGAGGGGTTTAACAATATCGGCGTACTTAGAAATAAAGTCGGAAAACCAGTTTAGTAAACCTAGAACTTTTTGAAGTTCATTGAGAGATTTAGGGCATGAAATACCGCTAAGTTTATTAAGATTAAGGGGAATGTAAGCTCCTTCCTTAATTAGAAAACCAAGGTATTCAATTTTGGATGGGAAAAACTGGTATTTTTCAATTTGAATGCTATTACAATCTGTAATAGTTACCCACTGCCAAAGATTAATGATTTAATGGAAGTATTTAAAGGATCAAAGATTTTTACCAGACTTGACTTAAGGTCTGCGTATAATCTTGTCAGAATAAAGGAAGGACATGAGTATCTTACAGCCTTCCGTACTCCAATAGGTCATTTCAAGTATCTTGTAATGCCTTTCGGCTTACGTAATGATCCTTCAGTTTTTCAAAGATTCATACAAGATACATTGTCAGAAATCACTGGATCCTTTGTTCAGGCATATTTGGATGATATAATTATCTTTTCTCCTGACTTTGATACTCACATTAAGCATGTTCGTCATGTTCTTACTCTACTAATAAAAAATGGCTTATTCGTGAAATTAGAAAAATGTGAATTTCACGTATTTGAAACTACATTCTTAGGTTTCACGGTTTCTATACATGGACTCTCTATGGATAAGGATAAATTAAAATCAATTTTGGAATGGCCCATACCCAAAAACATCAAAGAACTCCAAAGTTTTCTAGGTTTAGGGAATTACTACCGAAAATTTATAAAAAGCTTTGCTGAAATCATTGAACCTTTGCGGAAACTTCTAAAAAAGAATGCTGATTACTTATGGAACGAGGAAGCAAATAATGCATTTAATAAACTTAAAAATGCTTTCCTCAACAATGAAGTACTTATCTTTCCCGATCCAGAGAAAGAATTTGTAGTAGAAACAGATGCCAGTGATTTTGCTGTTGGCTGCATTCTTTCCCAAGTTAGCCCTAAGGATAATTTATTACATCCTGTAGCATTTTACTCTCGCTCTATGAATAAGGCTGAAGTTAATTATACAATTTACGACAAAGAACTTCTAGCCATTATTACAGCATTTGACGTATGGAGGCATCATCTTGAAGGTGCCAAATATCCAGTTCAAATTCTTACAGACCATAGGAACCTACTTTATATGAAGAAACCTCAACATCTTAATCAGAGGCAAATTCGTTGGAGCCTCTTCTTATCTAAATTTGACTTTAGAATTGCTTATAGACCGGGAGTTAGTTCTGGTAAACCGGATTCCTTGTCAAGAAGACCGGACTATAAGAAGAATAACTCCTTAGAGGGCTCATCTATCATCAATGATGATGTATTTTGCTGTACAATCGACAGAAATATCAACAGCTTAAAAGAGTCCCAGTTATCCGATAAATTTTGTCAAGATACGATAAGAAAAATCCAAGAAAAATCTGGTAAAGTTAAAAGCTCCATCTTCAGCCTCATTAAAGGTATCCTACATTTCCAAAATAGAATAATTGTGCCAGCATCACTCAAGGCTAGACTTCTAAAATCCTTTCATGATACTCCATCTAGTGGCCATCAAGGGGTAGATAGGACCCTCGAAAAACTTAGAAGGTACTACTGGTGGCCTAATATGAAAAAGTACGTTATTAATTACGTTCATTCATGCGAAGTATGTGGAAGAAACAAGATAAGAAGATATAAACCGTATGGCAAGTTACAGCCACTCCCCATTCCTACAAAACCCTGGGAAGTTATAGGTGTCGATTATATTGTTTACCTCCCTACTTCAAGAGATTGTACTTGTATCATGGTAGTATCGGACCACTTAACTAAAATGGTCCATTTAGTCCCTTGCTCTGATGTTCCTTCTGCTGATTAAACTGCAAAGCTCCTTCTTCTCAATGTGTTCAAATTTCATGGATTTCCTAAAACTATTATTTCGGATCATGGCTCACAGTTTTCTTCGGAATTTTGGACCTCCTTGTGTTATGCCCTTCAGATAAAGCCCAGATTAGCTAATGCTCACCACCAACAATCTAATGGTCAAGTAGAGCGTGCGAATGCTGTTATTGAACAATATCTTCGTTGTTATTGTTCTACTGCTCAAAGTGACTGGTGTTATTATCTACCTTTATGTGAGTTTGCTTATAATAATTCTCTACATAGTTCCATTGGTATGTCGCCTTTTTATGCAAACTACGGCTTCCATCCCAATTGTTTTATAGATTCACCTCCTATTCTTTTAAAGGATAATGCTTCATGCTTAACTAGGGATTGGTATTCACATTTCGAATCCCTCAAGAAACACCTTATAAAGGCAAAAGAAGACTACAAAAAATATGCGGATGTTGGAAAAGCTGAAGGCCCAAATTTCAATGTTAATGATTTAGTATGGTTAAGAAGATACTACTTTATCAAAGAACCCGCGAAAAAATTAGCTTCTCAATATCTCGGTCCATTTAAAATCATTGAGAAAGGGCAAAGAATGAACTACCGTTTGGAGTCACCGGAAAACCTCCATCTCCATCCGGTATTTCATATCTCTCAACTTGAGCCATATACAAAAAGAAATCCAGAATTATCAGAACCATTAGAAACAGAAGAAGAAAGAAGAGCAATGTAAGAAATCATAATTATTCAATAATGAATAATTAATATTTCTTATAATTAATGAAAAATCATTAATAATTTATAATTATTTATAAAATAATAATTATTTTTAAAAAAATGTTTATTTAAATAATAATTAATATATTCATTGATTTTAACTTATAAATTTATTTAATAGTTATATTTTCATATATTGATCTAAATTTATTTATATATTATAATTTATACATTTATATAAATAATATAAAATTTATTTACATATTATTATTATTCATTTAAATAGAATTTTTACAAAAAATTATGTAAATTTGTATTTAATATTTTACCATAAAAATATTAGTTATTTTAATTAAAATGAATTATGTATTTTATAATGTATTATAAACTATAAATGTATCTAATTTATCATATTATTTAATCTTTATTTTTTAAATGAAAAAAAAAAAAAAATCTTTTTTTTTTTTTATTAATTCCTATCCTATCAATATTTAATATTTTAATAATTAATTAGAAAATCGGTAATTAATGTTTTTCCTAACAAATAGGGAAAGAAGTATTAATGGTACCAGGTACTTCTTCCATAAAGTATACATCTATGGAGTTTGTTTCTAAGTCAAGAATCCGATAGCCAAGAGAATCATTAGCATGTCCTACAAAAATGCCTGGTTTAGAATTATTTTCAAATTTGTTAGTTTTATGATTATTGTAAAAAAATGCCTTACAACCAAAAACTTTTAAGAGAGTAATATCAGCTGGTTTTTTAAAGAATAATTCATAAGGGATATTATCGTTGATAGATTGATGGGGATTTAAATTATATAAATGAGCAGCACAAAGAATGGCTAAATCCCAGAATTTTAAAGGAAGCTTAGCAGAATTTAAAAGAGTTTTAGCACAATTATTTAAGGTTTGATTTAACCTTTCGGCTCTTCCATTTTGTTGAGGATTACCAGGTGTTGAGTGAATAAAATTAATACCTTCGGATTGGAGATAAGATATTAAATTTTTATTAATATATTCTGTGCCATTATCGGATTTTAAATTAATAATTTTGTAAGGTGTAGTATTTAAAATGTGTTTATTAAAGAAAATAAAAGTATTATAAACATCACTTTTATTTTTTAATAAAAATTAAAGAAAATTAAAGAAAACAATTTTTCTTTCTAGAAAATGAATCTTAGATAAAAAATGATAAAAAATAATAATAAAATAGATTTTTCTAGTTTTATCGATTCAATTGTTTAACCGATAAACACTAGTAATTTCTTTAATATTCTAGTTATAATAAATAAAAAGTTATTAAAATTTGGAAAGATTGGGTGTCGAACTCTAAGGGTTCAACCGATGGTTATGGTAACTTACCATTGAACCATAGTTACTATTTTACTAGTTGTAAAAGGTAAGTTTATTATTAACTAAAATAACGAATAATAACTATATTTAAAGGCTAAGATAACTTAACACCTCTCTATTTGAGTTGTTAATAATAAACACTAAATTAATTAATTCTATAATTACTATTTCTTATTACACTAGAATATAGCGCAGCACTTTATAACTCTATTTGTTATCAGTTACTGGGCTTACACTGAGTAATATCTTTTATTTAATAATTATATTTTTTACTTAATAATATTAATATTTATAATAACAATTTACGTTAATAGTAACGCTAGTGCGTTACAGTTACAAGTTCAATTATTATTTATACATGTCAATAATATTATGATTGGCAAATAATTTAATTTAACTTAGTTTACTAATCACTAAATAAAATATATTTAAATAAATATTTAACTATATAATTATTTATAAATTAATAAAATTTAATGTACGAAAGTAATAAAAGATTTTATTTGATTAGCCGAAATTGCTAGCTGTTTAGAGATACGTTACGTAACCAAAGAACTATCATTGGATAGGCTTGAAGTTACCATGTATCTGTTACACTAGTTTGTGATACGGGGTGTCACTAAATACCTTGTATTTCCTATTAAATACTCTTAATAATAATAAAATAAAATTATTATTAAATATTCTTATTAAAATCTTTTATTAATATCAAATATAATAAAAATTATTATTAAATATTCTTATAAATTTCTTTTATTAATATTAAATATAATAAAAATTATTATTAAATATTCTTATAAATTTCCTTTATTAATATTAAATATAATAAAAATTATTATTAAATATTCTTATAAAATTCTTTTATTAATATTAAATATAATAAAAATTATTATTAAATATTCTTATAAAAATCTTTTATTAATATTAAATATAATAAAAATTATTATTAAATATTCTTATTAAAATCTTTTATTAATATCAAATATAATAAAAATTATTATTAAATATTCTTATTAAAATCTTTTATTAATATCAAATATAATAAAAATTATTATTAAATATTCTAATAAAAATCTTTTATTAATATTAAATATAATAAAAATTATTATTAAATATTCTTATAAAATTCTTTTATTAATATTAAATATAATAAAAATTATTATTAAATATTCTTATAAAAATCTTTTATTAATATTAAATATAATAAAAATTATTATTAAATATTCTTATTAAAATCTTTTATTAATATCAAATATAATAAAAATTATTATTAAATATTCTTATTAAAATCTTTTATTAATATCAAATATAATAAAAATTATTATTAAATATTCTTATTAAAATCTTTTATTAATATTAAATATAATAAAAATTATTAAATATTCTAATAAAAATCTTTTATTAATATTAAATATAATAAAAATTATTATTAAATATTCTTATTAAAATCATTTATAATAAAAATTATTATTAAATATTCTTATAAAATTCTTTTATTAATATCAAATATAATAAAAATTATTATTAAATATTCTAATAAAAATCTTTTATTAATATCAAATATAATAAAAATTATTATTAAATATTCTTATAAAATTCTTTTATTAATATTAAATATAATAAAAATTATTATTAAATATTCTTATTAAAATCTTTTATTAATATCAAATATAATAAAAATTATTATTAAATATTCTTATTAAAATCTTTTATTAATATCAAATATAATAAAAATTATTATTAAATATTCTTATTAAAATCTTTTATTAATATCAAATATAATAAAAATTATTATTAAATATTCTAATAAAAATCTTTTATTAATATTAAATATAATAAAAATTATTATTAAATATTCTTATTAAAAATTATATAATATTTAAATCATTATTAATTCTTATTTTTATATTAAGAATAATAAAAACCTATTTCAATAAATATTTGATATAAAATACAGAATTATAAGTTTCTGTATAATATTTTCTAAACCTTTGAAATAAACTAAAAATAAATCAAAAATCAAAAATAAATTAAATCTTTATTAAAAATAAAAATGAACTAAAATACAGAATTTCAATAATAAAAAAATGATCTAAAATACAGAAAATATCAATTCTGTATAATTCTCTCTCTGAAAAACAATATCAAGAAGAAGCTACCGCCCGGAATGCCCTTCGTGATACAATCTCTAAATTAATTTTTTATATTTTAATTTAATAAATGTTATTTTTTTTTTAAAAAAATAATTTAAAATAATAGTTAAAAATTAAAATAAAATAGTTATAATAGTTTTTTTTATAAAGAATATATTAATAATAAATAAAATGTATTAAAATAAAAGTATAAAAAGAAGAATAAATTTCTTTCTTTTTAATACTGGGAACAAATAATTTTAATTTTAAATTTAAATAAAGAATATTTTAAAATTTAATTTTTTTTTTTTTTGTTTCCAAACTTATTTTTATAGTTATGTGTTAATATTTATTTTTTTTTTTGTTTTGAATATCTTAGTGTTTCAACCCCAGCCCGTATCATTTGTATGTAAGAATCTATAATTATTTGTTAGCAAATAATTATATTTTCTTAGTTAAGTTATTATAACTATAACTTTATTTAATTATATATAATATTTATTAAATTTATTTAATTTAATTTTAAATATTCATTAATTTAACAAAATTTATTTAATTAATTTTAAATAATATATTTACAATATGCTAAATTCTCTACTGTAACTAATGTATTTTGTATTGTATTTTATTCTGTATTTTATAATGTATTCTGTATTTTATAATGTATTCTGTATTTTATTAACTATTTAATTTTATATTTTTAATATAAGGATAAATTATATGATCGAAATATCTTTTATTATTTTATTCTTTTATTTTCGATCATTAGATTGGAAAATCGGTTAATTAAGATTTTTTCCAATTATTTTTTAGAAGTGATCGGTTTTACTTAATTAATGCGATGATCGATATGGATAGAATATCGATCGAAAACTTATCTAGGTTTTTCTATCTAATCTTTTCCTAGATAAGAGATTTGTTAAGATTAGAAAACCCTTTCTTATTTAACCTTATTTTCATAAAAAAAATATAAATAAGGCTCTTGAGTTCTCTTTGAGAAATCAAGAATTATTATTATAAAAAACATAGTTATAATAGTAACATTTTTATATTTTTAACTTTAATAAATTAATAAAAATATTTTATTCAAAAACATATTTTTAAAATCAATTTATACAAACAATTCTTTTCTTACTTTTTGTGTTATTATTATAATTAATTTTATAATAAACTCTACTCTAAAGGTAAAAAAAAAAAATTTATTTTATTTTATTTTCTCAACTTAATGAATTAGTCGTTAAGTTGTAGTTAATAATTCTATTTTGAGTTAGTTCTTAATAGAATTATTACATTGTAAAAGGTACGTTTATTATTAACTAAAATAACGAATAATAACTAAATCTAAAGGCTAAGATAACTTAACACCTCTCTATTCGAGTTGTTAATAATAAACACTAAATTAATGAATTCAATAACTATTATTTCTTATTACACTAGAATATAGCGCAGCACTTTATAACTCTATTTGTTATCAGTTGCTGGGCTTACACTGAGTAATATTTTTTATTTAATAATTATATTTTATTTATTAATATTAATATTTTTATCAACAATTTACGTTAATAGTAACGCTAGTGCGTTACAGTTACAAGTTCAATTATTATTTATACAAGTCAATAATATTATGATTGGTAAATAATTTAATTTAACTTAGTTTACTAATCACTAAATAAAATATATTTAAATAAGTATTTAACTATATAATTAATTATAAAATAACAAAATTTAATGTACGAAATTAACAAAAGATTTTATTTGATTAGCTGAAATTGCTAGCTGTTTAGAGATACGTTACGTAACAAAAGAACTATCATTGGATAGGCTTGAAGTTACCATGTATCTGTTACAAGGCCTCTCCCAAGGAGCAAACTACTAATGGTTGACGACGCTAGCAATGAACTGGCTGTAACTAAAATCTTGGTAATCCTCCAGCAATTCTGCGTAGTGAGGATTGTTGTCGATCACGTCGGCGTTAACCCACTCTTGTTTATCATTCTGGTACGCAACCAGGTATTGATAAAGTCCTTGGTGTTTCCTTGATCCAAGGATATGAATTATCTTTTGGTTTCCCGCAGGAGCCGGCACTAATGTTTTAGGTAATTTGTAGAATGGTTCCAATTCACTCACATGGAACACTGGGTACATATTTGGGAAGGGTGAACGACTTATATCTAATCTATAATTCTTCTTTTCTTCGTCGACACCAACTACCTTGAATGGTCCGAATTTTCTTGTTGTAAGTTTGTAAAATGGCAACGCGTCATAATCCTCAGGTTTCCTTAGCCATACTTTATTTAACAACCTGTACCTAGGGTAATTATCTGTACGGGTCCTATCCATATTATCCAGGTATCTTGTTTGGGCAATTTCTAGGATGTGCTTTAGGTTTCCCAAGTTGTGAGCAAAGCTATCGATCATTTTAGCTTCGCCTAACGAGTGCACTAAATCGGCTGTCTTAGGGGAGTTGTGTACCTGGTAATTATATAAGGTGAGGAAAGGAGATTGTTGGGTAGAAGCGTGGATTGCGTTGTTATAGCAGAACTCTGCTAAGAACAAGTAGTCTATCCAACTTTCATCATCGTAGGTTCCCACAAAGCACCGTAAATAAGTCTCTACGTAGGCATTGTTCCTTTCCACTTGGCCTACTGTCTCATGGTGACTAGTGGTAGCATGGTTTACTTCGGTCCCGAAGAACTCTAGTAGCTCCTTCCATACCTGACTGGTGAACTGAACTCCTCTATCAGTTGTAACTACCTTAGGGAATCCATGCAGCCTGTAAATTAGGAATGCATCAGCAGTCTCGTTAGCGTTGGGCACATGTTTAAATCCTATCAGGTGTATCATCTTGGTTAATTTATCGCAGCATACTAAGATACAACCTGCTCTCTTAGTTTCCCAAACATAACCGTTATCGGTCCTTACTCTACTCTTCACTGGCAGATCAGTTATGAAATCCAATTGTACCTCTTGCCAGGGTAATTCTGCAACCGGAACTCTTACCGCAGTACCATATTCTTTATGGCGATCATCCTTCTTGGTAGCGCAGGTTCTACAAGCTTTCACGTAGCCTGATATATCCTTCCTCATCTTCGGCCAGTAGAAATTCCTAGATACTAGGTCCGAAGTCTTATCAATTCCTAAGTGTCCTGCGTACTCCGAGTCATGGTTTAGATGAATAATTGCTTTCCTGAACGTTGTGGGCACGTAAATTTGTTCAGGGTTTTCCTTTCTAACCAGAAGGCCATCTACTTCCAGCCAATGCTTCTTGTTATAATTATTTCTGGCATCTTCTGCTAGATCTTTCATAATCTCTTGGGCCATTTTGTCCTGTCGGTAGGTCTGTTTGATATCATCCACGAAATTGGTAGCTAAGGCTAGATAACTAGCTTCTCCATCTACGTCGTCAAATCCTACCAATTGATCGGGTTTTAAAAGACTATCTTTATCAAATTCTTTACCCTCAGTTTTCTCTGTTTCAACTCTTGAGAGGGCGTCAGCTTTTCCATTTTTCTTCCCAGGTCTGTAAACTATTTCAAACCAGTATATGGCGAATAGTTCTTGCCATCTAATTTGCCTAGGAGTTAGTAATTGTGGTTTGGTAGCGAACAACAGATTTCTGTGGTCACTATAAACAATAATCTTATGCTTCGCACCTTGAAGCAAGTGTCGCCATTCTGTAAAAGCAGTCTTAATGGCTAATAGTTCTTTCTCTGTAATCGAATAATTTACTTCAGCCTTACTAAGTGTCTTAGAATAATAATATATAGGGTAAAGGGTACCATCGTCTCCTTTCTGTGATAGCACACCTCCTATCGCGTAATTACTAGCATCACATTCAACGAAGAACTGTTTCTCGTGGTCAGGGTAAGCTAGCACTGGCGGAGAGGTAAGCATTTCCTTTAGCTTGTGAAACGCGGCCAATCCTTCTTCACTCCATTCGAATTTTTCTTTCTTTGAAGTCATTTTGAATAGCGGTTTGGCTATTTCTGAAAAATTCTTAATAAAATTCCTGTAATAATTGCAAAAGCCTAAGAAGCTTTGCATCTGCTTGACATTCTCTGGTTGTGGCCACTCTGCCACGGCCTTAATCTTTTCTGGGTCAGTCTCTACACCATCCTTGCTGACCACATGGCCTAGAAATGAAATCTTTAACTTATGTAGCTCACATTTGGACATCTTAGCTACGAGTTTATGTTGTATCAGCTTCTTTAAAATCGTTCGAACATGCTCTACATATTCCTCCAAAGTTTTGGAATATACGACGATGTCATCTAGGTAGACTTGACAGTACTTCCCGATATCCTCACTGAAGACATCATTCACGAAGCTTTGAAACACTGCTGGCGCATTGGTTAGCCCAAAAGGCATTACCAAATGCTCAAAGTGTCCAAACTTGGTGTTGAAGGCTGTCTTGTACTCATCACCTTCTCGAATTCGTACCAAGTTATAGGTAGATTTTAGATCGAACTTGGAGAACACGACTGCTCCTTTCATTGCTTCGAACACTGCACTAATTCTTGGGATCGGATAGGCATTGCGTTTGATCCATTGGTTCAGTTTGCGATAATCCATGCAAAGTCGTAGCTCACCTGATTTCTTTGGTACGAACAATACAGGGTAACCCGCCGGAGATTCTGACCTTCTTATAAACCCCTTAGCTAAATTTTCATCAATATATTCTTTAAGTGCTTTCTCTTCTTTAGGACTCGTTGGGTAGATAGCTCCTTTATAAAGTGGTGCATCAGGCTCTAGTTCTATTTTACAATCATACGGCCTGTGCTCTGGTAATGTCTCAGCGATTTCTTCATTAAAAGCTTCCGTTAAGTCTCCGTAATACTTATCTATAATTTCGCCTATTGACAATAGCTTCTCAAGTCCCACTTTTCTGATTGTTTCCGCTACCGAATCCTCTTGCGTGATCATGGCTAAATGATCTTTTGTCTGGCTATCTTTTTGTGCACTACTTTCCGTAGGGTTTTTATTAATTTCACTCTCCTTTAGATTTTTAGTCTTCTGTACCTTGAACCAATCTGCCCATTTGTCGTAATCCACTAAGTAATCGTAGTAATCCATCGTATACTCAATTCCTCTATCACGGTAATATTGCCTCGTTAATTCATACACCGTGTCTTTCAACTTCTGGTTATCAATAACCTGATTTATATTTTTTGTAATTCTCGCTGTAGGTTGAATCTCCTTTTGCACAGCTTCTTCTCTTTCTTCTGGGAGTTGCACCATGTAGATACTTTCACCTGCACACTCTTCTGGTGAGTCGACATCTGGTAGCCCTGGTCTTTCGCCATCTATTTTATATACCTTGGGCTGTTGATCATGGACGTCAATCTTTCTATAGATTAAGTGTCTATCCATGAATCTTGATCCCAAAATGATTGTTCTCGGCATAGCCTCGGCTAGCCTGCATCTTGTATTAAAGTCATACCATTTGACTTTACCAGTACGCTCTTCGACCAGCTTAATCTTAATCTTGAACTCTTCCGTAACCTGTGGTATCAGCACTTTGCCAGCAGCAGTAGTGAACGTTAGGGGACGGTCTTCTATCTTGAGCCCCATCTCCTTGGCTAACTGCGGATGGATCATGTTGATCTGTGATCCAGTATCGTACAGCACGTTTAAATCTTGGAGCCCCTCTTTGGTACGAAGATTACTTATCTTGGCCTCTGGCACAAATTCTTCGCACTCAGACCCATCTTGCATCAGAAGTGCTGTCTTGGGAATTGGATTATTACTGCTGGTACGTGAATCCTTATAGTAGTTTTGTTTTTCGCTTGGTCTCGTACTGAAATCTTTACCACTATTGTGGTTATATCCATCTTTTTTATTTTTATCGTAATTGTTTTGCTTAGTAGGCTCTTTCCTACTGAAATCTCTTTTATCGCCTCGGCGATTATCGCTGTTCCTCCTTCTTTTGGCTTCGATATCCTTAGAGGGTCTTCGTGGGTCCATCATTCCAAGTAGGACCATGATGGCTATCTTCCTCTCGCGGTTGTATTCGTATCTTTCTAAGTAATCGTCTTTGTAATCCGAGGGGAATGTATCACATCTCCTTAGACAAGTCACGTAATCTTCTAAGGTTTGCTTTTCTGCAGGTAGATCATAAAAGGCTTCACGAACCGAGGGTCTAACTTGTTGTACGAGTAGTAGTCTTTTGGTTTCATCCGTTAACTGAAGTATTCTACTTAACCTATTGAATTCTGATAGGTATTCATAGGCTTTACCCCAATCGTGCCTAAGTTTAAGCATTGCTGTTTTAACTTCTTCCAATGTTATTTCACTTTTAAATTCCTTCAGCAATCTATCCATCAACCTTTGAGGTTGTGGGTCATCTCGTTGTTTGAATACCTCGTCAATTTGGTACCACTTCTTAGCAGTTCCTTGTAAGTGGTCCTCAATAAAGTACAACATAGCCGTGGGCTCGCTTTGGTAATACTTCTGGTGTCTACCAAAGTACCTTTTTAACCTGTCAATAAATGATTCTACATCCTCAGTTTCACCATTGAACATTGGGATGTCTCGTTCGTACTCCACGGGGTACGCGTCGGTCATAACCACATCTTCCATCGCACTTCTGGTCATTATAGGCGGTGTGAGGTGGTGATAACTACCGTATCTTGCTTCTTTAGTATCTATATGTAGTGGGAAAGGTTTGCTCGTCGATGCCTGCTCCTTATTCTGAGCATCCAAAGCCAGCTTACCCAGTCGTTCTATCTCCTGTTGCTGTACTTGGTTAATGGCCATCAGCTTCTCGATTTTTTCTTCAAGCTCATTCAAGTGTACCTTATCCCTTTCTTGGTTCGCATCCAAGAATTCCTCAATCTTGAACAATTTTTGACCTTTATCCTCTAGGTCTTGTTGTATTTGTTTTCCTTTTATCTGGTCCGCATCCAGATAGGTTTCAATCTTTTTGATTTCAGCTTTAACAGCGGCCTCTTTATCTCTGCTTTCAGCAAGTTGCTGACTTAGATACGCTTGTACCTTTTGAAGCTCTAGCACACTAGCTTGGCTACTAGACTCCTCTTCTTCCACACGCCTCTCACTTTAAGTTTATTTCAAATCGTTGGTCCACAGCGGGGATAAAGTTGCTTAGTTCAGCTTCAATTTTAGCGAATCTCATTTCACTTTGGTTTTGCATCTGTTCTATCATCGCAGCCGTCTGTTGCTGAGTGCTTATTATCATGTTCTTAAAATCCTCCATCTGCTTACTCAGCAAAGCAGCAAAGTCCATCGCTCCAGCATTAACATTTTTGCTTGAACTTTCTCCTTGGTTAGTCCCTGGCTTACTGGCTTCAGGTTTACTAGCCTCGGGTTGACTCTTCTCAGGCGCCGTAGCTGGTTTAGGTTTAGAAGCAACTGGTTTCTCAGGAGTACTAGTCACTTTCTTGTCTCCTGTATTTTGGCGTCGAGATGGAGGTGCTTCTATAGGCGTAGGACTACTCTCTGCAGTCACGCTGCCCACAGAACTCTTCAGAGAACCACTCCTTGTGGTCTTTCTTGTGTTTTCAGGTGCTTTATTACTCTTATTCTTTTTATCCATTTACTTTTCTTATTAATTTATCTAGTAATTATGGATATATTCACTCACTTTTAGTTTATTTAAAAAATTATAATTTGTTCACTTACTTAAATTTATTTAGTTGATATAGGCGTCCACTTAATTTTTTTTTTTTTTTTTTTTAAAATAATAAGATAAAATAAATAAAAATAAAAAATAATTTTTTTTTTCTTTTTTTTTTTTAAAGTTAAATGTATAAAAATTAATAATTTAAATAAATAATTATTTTAAAAATTTTTTCTTTCGCTTCCCGAGTCACTACAAATATAAATTTGTACAAAAAATGACTACCTATCAAGCAAAAGCGAATTTTATTTGGTAAAGTACAAAATTTTTATTAATTAAAAATCGGTACTACCAAAAATTTAAAATTTTTAAATTAAATAATGATTTATAATTAAATTATTAATAAATTAAATTTCGGATATGCGAAATTTTAAAAAATTTAAATTTTTAAATTTTTGATCAAAATTTTATTTTGAAGCCGAAAAAATTTTTTTTTTGACTAAAATTTTTGTGGCTTCTTCCGCTACGTATTGTGGCGTAAAATTTTGTATCAAAAATTTTCTAAGTTATACAATTAAAAGTAAACAAAGAAAATAAATAGAATGTGGTCCATTTCGCCAATTTTTTTTTTTTGAAATTTTAATAAGCCATCTATTTATTTGTGGCTTTTAAAATTTATATTATTACGCCATAAAATTTAATATAATTTTAAGTAAAAAAGAAATAAATGTATAAATAAATAAGTAAATAAATAAATAAATAAAAATTAAAAAGGTCAATAAAAAATAAAATATTTTTACATAATTTTTTTTTTTGACAATCATGTTATAAGGAAAATGATAAATAATTATTTTCCTTATAACCTTATTTTTTATATTTTATTATTAATATTTATATTATATTTATATATTTTATATTTTATTATTGATATTATATTTTTATATTTTTCTATTAATATTATATTTTTATATTTTTATATTTTTATATTTTATTATTAATATCAATATAATATTTTTATATTTTATTATTAAAAAATTTTATTTTATAAATTTATATTTAAATTAATATTATTTAAAATATTAATTTTTTATATTATAACTAAAACTTTAGTTGTTATTATAACATCTTAATAATAGAATTAAACCTTTTATTTTATATATAATTTATAAATAAAATATTAAATAATAATAATAATTACAAAATAATATTTTTATAAGACTTAAATTATAGCTGTAAATTGAAATTTCAAAAATTAAAATTTGTTGTTCACATTTCAATTACTATTTATATATTACAGCAACCGTTTTGTAGAGATATATAAATAGGTTTTTTACACATATGAATTCACATGTCTATCCCATATTATATATATGGGCGTGTAAAGAACATATATACTTTGGTATATATATCTTATACTATATCAGTACGACGTCGGCGCTCCAAATTCCTAAGCAGAGGTAGCTCCAGTAGACATGTCTTGCCAAATAACATCCGTGTTATCCTATAGAAATTGAACTCGTAACCCTCACAGTATAGGCTATACAACTACACTAGGATGCCATGGGTGATCAAATATAGAAATTAAATACGTGGCAATCCAATAATGGTAGGAGCGGAATTAATACTTACCTGAAATTGTGCCATTATAACCCCTTTACCCTTTCTCCAAACACTATCGGGAAAATCAGATCAAGAATAGATACCAGCAGGGGTTGGCCGGACACCAGATGATTATTAAGTCGCCACATAACAACCAGTAGAAAGCCCAGTTCTACTTTATATGCTAAAAAATGCTATATATATTTGTTGTTTTAAAAAGACTTAAAAGTTAATAATTTAATTAGATTATAATATAAATAAAATAATTAATTATTTATTTATTCTAAATTAATATTAATTATTTTTTTTAATATATACTAATAAAGAATTTATGAATTAATTAAGTTTTTTTTATATACATTAAATAAATAATTTATTTTTAAATAATAAAAATTAAAATATTTTCATATATACTTTATGTATCTGTTTTTTTTTTTAAAAAAAATTAAAAGAAAAAGAAATAATTAAAATACTTTTTATCTTTTAAAAAAAATTGAATATTTAATTGTTCAGAATTAATATTAAAAAATAATATTTAGATAATTAATATAATAATTTAAAAGATATAATTAAAAACTATATATTAAAATTTATTAATGGAAGAAAACATAACTATTTATATAAGTGAGTCTAATAAAGGAGAAGAACAAATCATTATTAATAAACAATATAAATTTAATTTTTCACATTCAAGGAAAGATAATTCAAGAGTTTATAAATGTACCGAATATAAAAAAAATAATAAATGTAAATCTTTTATTATTTTAAATAATGAGAAAGAAATCTTAAAATATGAGAGTTTACATAATCATCCTGGAAACGAATACAGTGTATCCCTATCTGTAATGAAACATAAAATTAAAGATGAAATTAAAAAACATTCAAATCCTTTTGATATAAAACGAAAAAGACTATATAATGAAATTTCTAAAGAAATGGGATTTATATATCCGTGTCCAGAATATATTTCAGTTAAAACTCTAATATTAAGATTAATAAAAAACTACCATCCAATGTAACAACTTTTAATGAAATTCCTAATGAATCTGAATATTATAAAACTGAACGAAATGAAGATTTTATGATATTCAAAAATTCTGATTTAGTAATTTTTCAATCCCCTTTTCAAGCAAAATTATTTAAGAAATATAATAATGATATATTTGTGGATGGTACTTTTTATATCGCACCTAAATTTAGTCAACAGGTGTTTATTACTAGAACTTACGTTAAAGAATTGAATAGTTTTTATACTACTTCTTATGCAATATTAAGAAATAAAAAGCAAAAAACATATAAAATGTTATTCAATAAATTAAAACAAAATTCTAATAATAATATTATAACTGAACCAAAAAATGTACATTGCGATTTTGAAAAAGGCATATCCAAAGCAGTTAAAAAAATATTTCCTAATATAAATATTAAATACTGTATTTGGCATTATAAAAATTTATTAGAAATTAAAAAAAATGAATTGTGCCGTAATGAAGTGAACGATGATGAAAAAATATTTAATTATTACAAAGGAATTTCAAACTTACCATTTATCAACCCTGAATACATAATGGATATTTTTTCATTAATTAAAACTAAATCCATTGAAAAAAATTCTTGTCAATTTTTAAAATTTTTAGAATATTTTTATGAAACATATTTAATTGGTTACGATATGAAAAGTTGGAATTATTATAATAATATTGAACATATAACCAATAATGCTTCAGAATCACTCAATAATTCTTTAAATAAACTATTTCCAATGAAACCAAATTTTTATGAATTAATAAATAAATTAAAAGAACAGGAACATTTATCATATTATGATTACCAAATGAAAATAAAAGGAATTTGGAGAATGAAAAAAAAAATAAAAACAAAAACTGATGAAATTAATATCTTAATTGAAAAATACAAAAATAAAGAAGCCAAGTTAATTAATATAAAATATGATAGAAGTGATCTTTCTAAATTGTGGTTTGAATGTTTAACTAATTTAAATAATATTTTATAAATATTATTTAATAATAAATAATTATGAAATGACAGAGGAATTTCCAAAAGAAAAAATCATTAAAATTCTTTCATACAAAAACTTATAATTAAATTTATTAATTAAAAAATTTATAATTATTAAAAAGTTAAAATGTTTATATACTTGATAAAATTTATGTAGTTTAAATAAATATTCTATAATTTTATAGTTGCTGGGCTTACACTGAGTAATATTTTTTATTTAATAATTATATTTTATTTATTAATATTAATATTTTTATCAACAATTTACGTTAATAGTAACGCTAGTGCGTTACAGTTACAAGTTCAATTATTATTTATACAAGTCAATAATATTATGATTGGTAAATAATTTAATTTAACTTAGTTGACTAATCACTAAATAAAATATATTTAAATAAGTATTTAACTATATAATTAATTATAAAATAACAAAATTTAATGTACGAAATCAACAAAAGATTTTATTTGATTAGCTGAAATTGCTAGCTGTTTAGAGATACGTTACGTAACCAAAGAACTATCATTGGATAGGCTTGAAGTTACCATGTATCTGTTACATAGTTATGTGATACGGGGTGTCACTAAATACCTTGTATTTCCTATTAAATACTCTTAATAATAATAAAATAAAATTATTATTAAATATTCTTATTAAAATCTTTTATTAATATCAATTATAATAAAAATTATTATTAAATATTCTTATAAATTTCTTTTATTAATATTAAATATAATAAAAATTATTATTAAATATTCTTATTAAAATCTTTTATTAATATCAAATCTAATAAAAATAATTATTAAATATTTTATTAATATTAAATATAATAAAAATTATTACTAAATATTCTTATTAAAAATTATATAATATTTAAATCATTACTAATTCTTATTTTTATATTAAGAATAATAAAAATCTATTTCAATAAATATTTGATATAAAATACAGAATTATAAGTTTCTGTATAATATTTTCTAAACCTTTGAAATAAACTAAAAATAAATCAAAAATCAAAAATAAATTAAATCTTTATTAAAATAAAAATGAACTAAAATACAGAATTTCAATAATAAAAAAATGATCTAAAATACAGAAAATATCAATTCTGTATAATTCTCTCTCTGAAAAACAATATCAAGAAGAAGCTACCGTCCGGAATGCCCTTCGTGATACAATCTCTAAATTAATTTTTTATATTTTAATTTAATAAATGGTATTTTTTAAAAAAAAAATAATTTAAAATAATAGTTAAAAATTAAAATAAAATAGTTATAATAGTTTTTTTATAAAGAATATATTAATAATAAATAAAATGTATTAAAATAAAAGTATAAAAAGAATAAATTTCTTTCTTTTTAATACTTGGAACAAATAATTTTAATTTTAATTTTAAATAAAAGAATATTTTAAAATTTAATTTTTTTCTTGTTTCCAAATTTATTTTTATAGTTATGTGTTAATATTTATTTTTTTTTGTTTTGAATATCTTAGTGTTTCAACCCCAGCCCGTATCATAAAAATTTGGTGGAGAATCCGGGCGCCTGAAACACATTATAAGATGAAAAGAAACCTTAGAATAAATATTAAACATATAATTTTTTTTATTTAAACTTATTTTTTTGTTATAGGGAATATAAAATTTATAAAACTTTGATTTTTTTTGGAAAAATTATTTAATTTTTTTTACTTAGTTACTGTAAAGATGTGATTATCCCAATCACATTTTAAATTAAAAATTTTTCTTGTGTAATTCAAAAATGTAAATTATTCTTTGATTTATAAAATAATAAACAAAGTAAATAAATCATATGAACTAAATTTTTGAATTATATTCTTTAAGCCACAAGATAAATTTTTAATGTAATAATTTTTATAAATTTTAATTCTGAGAAAATTATTGTTGTAAAATAATTTAAATGAATTAATTAAAGTTTAAAACAAAATAAATTAATAATTTATTTTGTGAAAATTAAGTTTCAAAATTTAATCATGACTCCTTTAACATTGTTTTTAAATCGAAAATAAATAAAGACTTTACTTATAATATTAAAATAATAAATAGATAATAAATGTACTTAATTTTAATTATTTAGTATTTAGTTTAATTAATAATTATATTTTTCTAAATTTAGTTATAGTTTATAAATTTATTATTTAATAAAATTCATTAGGATAGTTTTATATTAAAATATATGTAATTTAGATAAAATAATATATTATCAATGTATTTAGGAAAAGTATAAATAGAAGATACTTTTCACATTTTTTCTCGACGTAATTGTTATTTTTAACAAACAACTATTAAATATTAATAAAATATATTTTAATAAAAAATTTTTTTTAATAAAATAAAATTTATTGTATTTTGTTATTGTAATCTATTTTTGTGTTTTCTTTTACAGTTACACAAATTTTATACAAAAAAAAAAAAAAAAAAAAAAAATTTTTTTTTTGTGAAACTTAATTCGTAAATTTTATTTGTTATAATAAAACATTTATTTTTACTTATAATAATAATAAAAATAATAATAATATAAAAAATATATATATATATTATTTATATATAATAATAGTTATTATAATAATAATGTTATTATAATAATTCAAAAAAAAAAAAAATTACATTTTAGAAGAGCACTTCCGCTCAATTCTTATTTATTATTAAAATAATTACTTCCATCAAGAGAGTTTGTTCTATCTGGAAAGTCTATCAAGAGGATTTTTCAAGTTTTGAAAAACTTGGAATAATTAGTTTTATTCAATAATAATAAATAAGTTTTATAATTATTAATTTTAAATTTTTATTTTCTTAATATTAGAATACTAAATTCATTCAATACCTACTATCAGGGAGAGCGGCTGTTAGATGAAAAACTCTATAGCTAAAGGCTCATCGATTGGGATAGGTGAATTAAGTAATTCCGTATTATTAATTAAATAAAAATTATTATTATTAATTATTTCTAAAATCAGCATCGTTTTCCGGGAATATACAATATATGGTAATTTATTAGTGGCTTGATTAAATTCAGGTATAATAAATTATTAAAATAACTTTTTATTAGAGAGTAGATAAGAGCGTTTTCTTGTATAAGCGGGGGAGTAGAGCGCTATTTAATAAGGTTTCAATATCAGACCTTTAATTGAAAAATCCATAAAGCCCTTGTTTCAATAGGCAGGAACAGTTAAAGGTTACTTGGAACTGACGGTTAAATAGTGGAGGTCGAAAGACGCAGAGTAAATGCTTGCGGGAATCCAAAATAATAATAAAGTTATAACATATATTTGATTGTCCCTTATTAAAATATATACAAAAAAAAAATAAACTAATTTATATAATAATAATTCTACTAACAAGCCCTTTCTATCTCTTAAAACTATTCTTCATTTTGGAATTTGTTCTAAAAAAAAAAAAAAAAAAAAAAATTTCTTCAATAATATTTGTCTTCCTTTTTAATAAGATTTACTTTATCATTTTTTTAAAATCCATATAAAAAAAAAAAAAAAAAAAAGAAAAAAAAAATTTTTTCTATAATAATTATTTTCCTTTTAATAGAATTTACTTTATCATTTATTCTTTCTGTTAAAATCTAAAAAAAAAAAAAAAAAAAAAAAAAATTTCGTTCTTTATTGTTCTTTATTAATAAAAGAAAATATATAAACATATTTTCTCTATAATATTTATCTCTCCTTTTTCTAAAAAAAAAGATTTTCTTTATCATTTTTTTGTTAAAATCTATATATATATATATAAATATTATAAAATAAATTTCTCTATAAAACTATATTTTAAATTAAATAAATAAAAAAAAATATATATATATATCCACATAAAAAAAAAAAAAATTTTTTTTTTATATATTCGTTTCTATTTAAGCAATTTTGTGTACTTCTGTGTTCTTTCTTCAAAAAAAAAAAAAAAAAAAAAAAAAAAAATGAAGATTAGCGAAATAGTTAAATTATTGCCACGACTTGGTAGCTTCGATAGGGACATAGAATCATGGGCTGAAGAGTTCAATAGGGTAATGGAACTCTCAGATATTGATGACCCTAGAAAAATGTTTGCTTGGGCAAAAGAATGTGTTCCTGGACGATTAAAAGGAGTAATTGAAGATCTTAAAGAAGAAGATGAAGAGGCTGAAATGATCATATATCCAAGTATTACGGATATTAAAACAGCCATTGAAAAATTTTTAGATATTACTCCTCAAGAAAAATGCTTTAACCTAAAATCACTAAAAATACAAAAGGGTGAATCAATTAAAGACTTTAACTGGAGATACGGTAAATTATACGGATCACTTACTCCAGAAAGTCAAGCATTTATTACTATTAATGATTACACGGATTCATTATTAAGTCGTCCATATGCTAGAAAGGAAGTAATAACTTCTCAACCAGCTAATTTAGAAGAAGCATTTAAAATAGCTGAACTTGCAGAGACTGAATCCGAAATGCCCAATAGAAATAGAAATGTCGTTATGTTTACCAATACATACTTATGGAGGTCTAAATTCTATTTTTCCAAATAATTATAATAATAATTATAATAATAGAAATTATAACAATCCTAGTAATTATGAATACAATAATTATCATTCTAATTATAATAATTATAACTATAATAATTATAATAATTATAATAAAAATAATGGTTATAATCATTCAAATAATTATAATAATAATTATCGAAATTCTTATAATAATAATTATAACTCTATTAATAACAGAAATATAAATCATTTCCGAAATGGTTATAATAGTGGTAATAATTATAATAACAATAATCCAAATTTTAACAACATGAATAATAACTTTAGCAATAATAAAGTATCCGGAATTAAAAATAATTTAAGAAATCAAAATTTTATGTCTAATAATATTAATCTAAATTGTTTTAAATGTCATCAACCTGGTCATAGGATACAAGATTGTCCTTATACTTATCAAGAACTAGCTGATATGGAAGCTACTGGAAGACTTAATAACAATAATCTCTACATTACAAATAACAGTAATACAAACAGAAATAATAACCTAAACAATAATAATAACTATGATGGTAATTATAATATTAGTAATTTAAATAGAAACTCTAATATTAATACTAATAATGTAAACAATTATAACTCAAATGGAAACTTTAATGTTAATACTAATTATAATAATACTAGTTATAACAGTTCAAATCCTAATCATAATAACATAGATCCTATTAATAATAACCAAAATTTCTTTAATAACAATAATCAACCTTTAAACTTCTAAATGGGAGAAGGAATACTCCCATAAATCAAACCAATACAACTCTTTTAACTAATTCACTTACTGGAACTAAGGAATCTTCGAATATAGAAGATAATAAAGAAATAGCCATTGTAGCTGAAAGAAGAAGTAGAAAAACTAATGAAAATAAACCATATAAGAAAGCAACTAAGAAAAGTTTAAAAGAAAATCCTCAACCAATTAAAGTTCCATCAAATAATCAGGAACAAATGGAAATGGAACCAGAAAGTGAAACTAATAGTAATAATTCTCTTTGAATTATTGGGAAAATGTGTATTTGTTTTCATTGATGACATTTAAATATTTTCTAAATCAAAAGAAGATCACTTAAACATTTAAACATGTTATTTGAAATTTTCAGAAAATATGAAATAAAAATCAATATTGAAAAATGTTCCTTTTTCCAAGAAGAAGTTGAAGTTTTAGGTCATATAGTTACTAATAAAGGTTTAAAAACAATGGATTCCAAGGTCAATGATGATAAAAATTGGATTAGACCTTGAAGTATTAATGAATTACGATCTTTCCTTGGGTACTGTAGGATATTATAGAAAATTTATAAAAATTTCGCTTTGTTAGCCGCTCCCTTAAATAAACTTTTAAGAAAGAATGTTTCATTTACATGGAAAGAAGAACAACAATCTAGGTTTGATAAATTAAAAAATTCTATTATTCAGGCTCCTATCTTAGCTTTTCTCGATTATAATAAACAATTTATAATTAGAACTGATGCTTCAAAAGATGGTTTAGGTGGAGTATTATTACAAATAAGTGATGAAGATGGACTTGAACATCCTGTACATTTTGTTAGTAGAACGTTAGAAAAAGCGGAAAGAAATTATAGTATCACAGATTTAGAAGGTACTGCCGTATATTTCTGTTCAAAAAAATTTAAGTCTTATATTTCTGGGAATAAATATGAGACGCTACTATTTACAGACCATAACCTCTAGTTGTTTTATTTAATAATAAAGAACCGAGTAATATGAGGCATATTAGATGGTGCATTACCATTAGTATGCTAAGAATAAAGATAATCTATCATCAAGGTAAGAAAAATTCTCTTGCAGATGGTCTCTCAAGAATTAAGTCAAATAATCAAAATATTAATGAAAATAAGAGTACTATAGAAATATCTAATAAAAAGGAAGTATCATCTCAGGAGGGAAAGAATAAGGACTTAGGAAATAAGGACAATGAGAAACCAGAAAATAAAGATATTAAGAAATCAGAAAATTTATATAAAAATGATAATTTAAAAATTTCTAATATAAAAATTTCAAAAATTAATTTAGACAAAAAAATTAAAAATTTCAAAATTATTTCTAATTTAAAAATTTCGAAGGAAAAAGAAAGAAAGGTATATAGAAGATCAAAAAATCATTATATTCTAAATCTAAAAATTTAACAAATCCTGGAGACATTAATGATAATAAAAACTATTACAATCAAAATATATATAAGAATAAATTAAATAATTTAAATTCTAATATATTAGAATATAATAATAATATAAATAGTAATATAAGTTGTAAGTGTCGTATACAAGAAATAAATCAAAATAAATTGAAAAAATTTATAAATCAATTAATTCAATTAAAATTCAATATTATTAAGTACAATAACAATATATTGAACAATATAAATTCCTATATATTTCAATATAATGAAAGTGATGCTTTTATGGATGAAAAACATTAAATTAAATATTTATGTCAATTGCAAAATCAATTATACCAAGTCTTCAATAATACAATATTATATATGAATAAAATATTAGAAAATAAAATAGATACATATATTAACAATAGTAATTACCAAGTTAAAGCTATAAATCATAATAATTCAATTAATAATGAAAGTGAAAGTGAAATAGAACAAGAACAAAATGAAATTACTACTGAAAAGAATAAGGAAATTGGAGAATTTATGAAAGAATTTTTGGAGGATTACATAATTAAATTAAATGGAGAAGAATATATTAAAGACGGCGATAATTTCAGAAAAATTATTAAGAAAAATGAAGATAAATTTCAATTGATCAATAAAGCACATTCTATTGGACATGAAGGTTTGAACTTGTTTATAGTAGAAAAGATCAACAACCATTCGAATTATCCACATCCTTACCAACCTCTTATGTTCAAGGAACTCAAGAAGAAAAGTTAATTGAAAAAATTTATGGACCGCTATAAATGGATTATAGATGCTTGTAATAATATCAATAAAAATAATAAATATTGGGAAAATAAAAGAAAAGAAGAAACAAATTTTAATAAACAAAATGAAATAAAAATAGGCGATTTAGTTAAATAAGGAACTTTTCGCGATAAAATTAGACCCTTATTTTGTTGGACCTCATCAAGTAGTTAAAAAGAAATTTAATACAGTTCAATTAATGGATCCTAACACACATACATGCTTAGAACGACCAGTACACCTTAAAATTATCAAGTTTAATACAACTAAGGTATAGTTGTATCTTAAGGTGGGACGAATGATATAAAATGAAATATTCAAACCTTAATTAATATAAAATAGTTTTTATTATTCAAACATAAATTAATGTCATAAATCAAATTTAAATCTAATGATTTTACAACAATTTCAATATGTGGCTTGATTTCTATATATTAATTATATTTATTATTAATAATAAATTTTATATAATAAATCAATGTTTTAATTATATTCTTATTATTTTATATTTATATTTATATTTATATAGTTATTAAATATTTCCTTAAATAATAATTATTAATGGTTGATAAAAAAGGGTTAAGATCTAGCTTCAAAAAAACTCTTCATTAAAGAGAAAAAAGAAGTAGATTTTCTATTAAGTAATTTATGTTTTAGTGAGTAAGAAATTTATAAAATTATCCATTAATGTACTATTCAAGTATTTCGTAAAACCATCAGCTATATTATCTTTTGATTCAATATATTTTAATTTGATTATTTTCTTGCTGACTAAGTCTCGGATGTGGTAATAACGAATATCGATATGCTTTGATTTTGGATTTATTGATACATTTTCACTGTTATAAATGATAGCTTTGTTGTCTACAAAAATTGTAATATCCTTAATATTTTTATTTAACTCGCTTAAAGATTTTTATGCCATAACGCATGCTTTGCGCATTCGCTTAAGCTGTAGTATTCAGCTTCAGCAGTGGACGTTGAAACACAATGCTGTAGTTTAGAAAACCAGCTAGTTGGAGTAGGTCCCATCATCATAAGAAAACCGGATGTGGATTTCCTAGATCCTGGATCGCCAGCATAATCTGTATAGACAAATATTTTGAGGTTCATATTCTTTTCTACCATGATTCCATAATTTATATATCCTCTTAAATATATGAAAATTTTGAGCATGTTTTCCCAATCTTCTAATGTTGGTTGACGTGCCTTTCTCGATGCTCGAGTGACTCCAAACAAAATATCTGGTCGAGTGCATATGGCTAAATATAGTAGATTTCCAATAGCACTCCTATATGTTGTTTCATTAAATTTTGTCTTTCTTAGATTTTCATTTTCTTTTGGTATAAAGTTTCTAAGCGGGGTTAATTTGTTTATTTTATATTTATTTAAAATATCTTTCACATACCTTGATTGATGAAGAATATAACCATTTTGGACCTTTTCAAATTTGATTCCAATAACGAATTTGACATCTCTAATATCTTTGATGTTGAATTTCTCTTTAATTGATTTTTTGACGTCATTTATTTCATTTTCCTTTCCTGCAATAAGAATGTCGTCTACGTAGACTGATAATATACAAATTATGTTTTTATCATTATCAAATTTTACATACAGACATGGTTCACTTTTAATTCTCCTAAAGTTCATTTTAAGTAACTCTTCATTTAATTTGTTGTTCCATTGTTTTCCGGCCTGTTTCAATCCATAAAGTGTTTTCTTGAGTTTCCAAAAATATTTTCCATGAGAATAGTGTCCTTCAGGTGCTATCATGTATATATCTTCTTCTATTGGGGCATTTAAGTATGCCGAATTTACATCTATTTGTTTTATTTTAAAATTATTTATAACGGCTATTACAGAAAATACTCTAAGTGTGTCCTGTTTTAGTGTTGGGGCAAAGGTTTCTTTATAATCAATTCCGTATTTTTGATTATAACCTTTCGCCACCAATCTGGCTTTTCTCTTGATGATATCTCCTTCGGAATTCCTTTTTAGTTTAAATACTCATCTTGAAGATATTACATTGGTGTTTGGGGGAATTTTTCTTATGATATCGAACACTTTAAGTTTCTCCATATTTGTTAGTTCTTCTCGGATTGCTTTTATCCATTCTATTTTATCCTTTAATTTGAATATGTCATTATAATTTATTGGTTCTTTAAACTGATCTATTAAGGAATTAATTATATTAACTTTATTGTTTTTGTTAGACTTAAAACGTTTTTTTAATTTGTTATTGTTAAATATTAACTTTCTTTTAGATGTGCTGTGTAATGAAAGGATTTTATTTAATTGATGACTTAAAAAATTTTCGTTATTAGTGTTATTTATAGTAAATTGTGATGCGTTGGTATCTGAATAATTTTTTATTGAATTGTTATTGATTTTTTTTTTGTTACTGATTTTACCATTATTATTAATTTCTCCTTCATTATTATTTTTGTTGTAATTTTTATTGTTTCCATTATAATTATTATTGATTGTGTTGTTTTTATTTATTGTAGAATCAACTTTATTATCATTGACCTTTTTATTTTTCATGAAATTATTTTCTTTATTATTGTTATTATTTTGAATAATATAATTTTCATTGTTATTGTTATTGTTATTGTTATTGTCTTTATTGTTGCTTTGATGTTCTTTTCATTGCTGTAATTATCATTGCTGTAATTGTTATATTTTGAATAATTGTCTTCAAGGTGTTTTAAATTTTTAATAAAATTGTTATTTGTATAATCAGCCTCTCCGAACTTGTTATTGGTGTAATGGAAATAGATATTGCCAGGTTGATTTTCTAGGAACTCAACAGTTCTGGAAAGAATAATTTTATGATTTATAATATCTAGAATTTTATACGCTTTTGTATTTTCGCTATAGCCTAGAAAGATAGCAGGATGAGAATTATTGTCAAATTTTGAGCGACATTCATTAGGGATGAAAAAATAAACACGACATCCAAAAACTCGAAAATTATTATAATTAACTGGTTTATTGTATAATATTTCATAGGGAAATTTATAGTTAATTCCCTGATGAGGTAAACAATTATGAATAAAATTTGCAGTATCAACTGCAAACTCCCAAAAGTTATGACTTAATTTTGATTCGTTTAGGAGTGATTTGGCGCAGTAGATTAATGTTCCGTTAAAGCGTTCAGATCGTCCGTTTTGTGCTAGATTATATGGGACTGTAAATTGTTGAATAATTCCGTTAGTTTGGCAGAATTGTTCAAAACTTTTGTTCTTAAATTCCTTACCATTGTCAGTTCAAATATATTTTATTTTAGTATTAAAAATATTTAATATTCTGTTATACCAGAGGGTGAATTTTTCAAAAGTTTCATATTTATTTGTAATGAAGATTATCCATCCAAACGTGAAAAATCATCTAGGATTGTTAGAAAATATTTATAACCATTTAAGGAAGTTGTAACTGGTCCTACCAAGTCCATATGAATTAACTCAAAAATGTGAAAAGTTTTTTTTTTTAACGTTTTTATATGGTTTATTTTTGAGTTTTGAGTTAATACATATTTGGCATTTTTCTGGTGGAATTATTTTATTTAACTTAACTTTGACTAAGGAAATGTTGAAATGACCTAGGCGGCGATGCCAGAGGTCCATAATTTGGCTTTTGTTTAAGTGCGTGTAACTAATTTCGTTTGTGATATTAAATCTTTTTTTATCGAATATTATTGGAAACTTTGAAAAATAAATTTTAAAAGTATTTTTAAGATTTGACAAAATGTCACATACTCTATTACCATTATTGTCGTAAATTGTAGCTCTTGGTAAATTGTTAAAATTATTGAAAACGACTTTATAATTTTGTAATATTAATTGATTAATTGATATTAAGTTTTTATATATTTGGTTTGAATAATATACATTCTTTAAAACAAATTTATGATTATTTATATATCCTTCAAAATTGCCTAAGTGACTTTCGATTATTTCTTTACTATTGGGTAAAGATATATTTATTTTGCATTTTCTTATATTTGTTAATTGATTTAAATTATTTGTTATGCTGATGGAAGCTCCAGAATCAAGTATCCAGCATGTGATATTGTTATTGTTGACTATGTCAGATTGATTGTTATTATTAATTATTGCGTAATTAATTTCAAAACACCTTTCAGTATTATAGTCAGTTGAAAAATCTTCCTGAATGTCGCTGTTATAATTATTTATATTATTAATATTATAATTGTTATTTTTATCGGTATTTTTCTTGCTAGACTTATAATTTCTTTTGCAGTTTAATTTTCTACTTTTATTGTAATATCTATTCTTCTTTTTGTTATTACTCTTTTTATTTCTCCAGCATTCTTTTTTAAAATGACCAAATTTTCCGCACAAGTAGCATTTACCATTTTTTCTTTTTCTTTTGTTGTTCTTTTTAATTTGGTCATTGTTATTCTTGTTGTGTATTGTAACATTAAAGATACTTTGTTAACTCTCGGTTATAGTATTTTCTCTAATTTTTGAAAATATTATGTCTGGAATAATTCTCTCTAGATAACTGCAGCAACCCTTCCAGTTATTATTGAATTGAAAGACATTTACCCATCGAATGTTTTCTGGTAAAGATCGATTTAATATCCCAACCTTTACATTATCGCTAAGGTCACTGTCTATTCTCTCAAGGTCATCAATTAAGTTTTGAAATTTTGATAGAAATATGTGTATGTCATCTTCCATGTTGTATTTTAACTTATTGAGTTTATCCTTTAATATCATCTTTTGATGTTCTTCTCCCATTGTGAATGAGTTATTAAGTAGTTTCCAAATTTCGTAGGCAGTTTTATTATTACTATTCAAGATCCTTTTTGTATTTTCACCGAGACTGTTTGTGATTATCCACTTGACAAGTATATCATTTTTGATGTCTTCTTCCGACGTTCCGAGTTCATATACAAGAGATGTATCAAATTTATCCGTAATATAATCGTTTAAATTTCCTCTTATATCCTTTTTTCTTAATTTCTTGACCTTTTGATCCCCAATGTAGCTGTCTAAATTATTAATGCTTAAAAGGTAGAGGATGTTGGTTTTCCATTTTAAGAAATTTTCCGTAGTCAGTTCCGTAACATGATTAAAATTTTCTGAATAATTAAAGGAGAATCCTTTTGGGTTTGGATTTTCTTAAGTAATATTAGTTACTTGATTGTTATTGAGTCTATTTGTTCTTTTAGCCATATTAATTAATTTTGAAATATGTTGTTTAGAGTTTGTTTATTTTAATTGTAGTATTATTTTTATTGTGTTTAAAAATTGTACATTTTTTAAAAATTTTATTTACTTTTTACATGTTTTGTTAATAGTCCTATGATTTATATTAAATTTTGTATATCATTGGATATTGATTGTTACTATTTTAGGAACAAACTTAAATTATTATCATTCCTGTGAAAATGATCAATAATATTACTATCGTTTATATTAAATTAATAGAATTTTAAATTATATAATATAATTCTGTTCAATAGTTTGGCTATCCTATTGTTTAGGTTTAATTTATATTTTATTTTTGTATTTTGTTTATATGTTATGGTAATATTCCCTGACTAAAGTTGTTACCTTTAAATTATTGTTTCATATTTTTATGATTCATGTGTGTTCCGTTTAATCATGTCATAAGACATTATATTATTAATGTTTAATGATTGTTTTTTGTTAATGGATATTTATTTAATTAAGTTTACATGTCATTATTTATCTGTTTATATTAACTTGGAAATATATTTAATATTTCTATTATGATTGGTTTTTTTGTTATGTTTAATGAAAATATGATTTTAAATATATAAATAAATACAATAAGTTTATTTATATTAAAATAATATTTTAATTAGTTATTTGTAATTGTTTTTATCCTTTAATGTAGTCTTTTGTATAATATAGATCTCAAACCCATAATATTTTGAATTTCCTCTTGAAGTATATATGACTTATATATTAATATTCATATAATTTTGAATTATATTTATTTTATTTAATTTTGTATTTTATTTTAACTTTCAGCTTATCTTGTATAGCTGACCTTTTATTTTAACTCTCAGCTTATTTTGCACAGCTGACCTTTTATTTCAATTCTCAGCTTATTTTTGCATAGCTGACCTTTTGTTTCAATTTTGTATACTTCAAGAGGATAGTTATATTTGTTCCTTTTAATTAATATTAAAATAATAGTATTTTTCATATATAAATATAGGTATTAGAATTTTGTAATATTCAGTTAATTAAATATATATATATTGAATAACACTTTACTTTTTTTTTTTTTTTTTTATTCTCAATTAGTTGAGATCGATACTCTTAATTTGATAAAAAGGGTTAAGAGACACTCAATATAATAAATACAAATATAGTTTTATTTTATAAAGATAAGAATGTGTTTTAAAATATTTTATTATAAAGTATTTATTAATTATAAAAAATAGAGAAGATATTTTTAAGAAGAATTTTATTTCTCTTAATTTATATAAGTATATTTAATTTATTTATGATAACTTATTGGTTAATGATATATTAAAAACTTAAATGATAAATGTTTATTTTTTTAACAATAAAAAAAATTTTTTTTTTCAAAATAATTATATATAATTTTGATATTATGATAATTGAATAATATATATAATTATTAATAATTAATTTTGAAATTTAAATTGGAAATGTAATCTTAGAATTTTATTTTGAAATTTTGAAATTTCAATTTCGAAAATTGAAAAAATAAAATAAAATTAATTATGAAATATATATGAAATATGTATATAAGTTAAATGTCCTATTAGCATAAATATGAATAATATTTTGCTATTTTAACTGTAAATATTAAAATGAATTGCTGAAATTTAAATTCAAAATTTTGAAATTTATTATTATTTATTATATTTTTGCATTTATAATTAATTTTACTTATTCTCTATAAGGTAGAATATTTTCAATATGGATATTTCTTTTTAATATTACTCCTTACCTATCTTCCTGTAGTTTCACCGTATTCCAAGTTATTTCCTTTATCGTATAAGGGCCAATATAGTATGGGTCCAATTTTTGTCTTTGAAATAATAATTTTCACCTTATCTCCAATTTTATACTCAGGAAGTTCTTCCATACTTCTTTTCGCTTTTCTTCTAGTTTTCCAATAATTAATTGAGCCCAATTTTTTGTTTGCAGCATCCTTTACCCATTTAGTATATTCCAAAATTCTTTCTATTAATACTTCGTCAATTGAGCATTCAACAAATTCCTCCAAAGAATCCAATAAAGTAATTTCAAAAGGAAGTAAATCTTCTCTTCCATATAAAAGTTCAAAACTAGAGTATCCACTAACAGAGGATTTTGCCGTCCTAATAGTCCACAAAGCCAATGGTAACAGAGTATCCCATTCATCGTTACAAATATAATTTGTTGGTTATTACAATATTAAAAATAGATTAATAATCAATTTAATAATTGTTATTTTTAACAATTTTCATATATGTAAATCATAAATTTATGTATTGTAATTTTATTACTTTAATTAATTATTAAAGATTTTATTAAATTTTTATAATTTTTAGCAATAATTATAAAAATTTAATAAAATCTTTAATAATTAATTAAAGTAATAAAATTACATAAATTTTTAATATTAGTTTAGTGTAGTTCAATTTATATAATAATAATAATAATAAGAGTTTATTAAAATAAAATTATAAAAAAATTAAAAAAAAATAATAATTAATGAAGATTATAATATATTTTTATTAAAGAAATAGAAAAAGAACAATAAAAATGTTTGATTGTGGTTGATATTAATAAATATTATTGTTTAAAATAAAGCTGTATAATTTTTTAATAAAATAAAATCAATAAATAACTAAACTAATACAATAAAAAAATAAATAATAAGAGTGAAATATTATTACAGTTCCTATTAATTATTCGATTTAGAATATAAAGCTTCTATAAACATAACTAAAATTAGATACAATGTCCCAAACTTTTTGGTGGAGAATCCGGGCATATGTCTATTAGAAGTTTTATGAAAATAAATTAAATAATTATACAAATTACATGTAAAATAATAATAATATTTATAAATAAATAAATTAAATTAATAAAAATAAGATAAAAATAAAAATATATATATATATTTAAATTGTATTAATAATAATAACTAATATAATAGTTGTTTAAAAATTAGATAATTATATTTAATATTTATTAGAAATAAATAATTAAAGTTATTAGGTTTTTTGTATAGCTCATTTAGAGATATAATTATATGAGATAAATTATATTACTATATTACTATTAGGTTATAGAGTAGATAACAAATAGTATATTAGTTTAGAGAATATAAGTTATATGAAAATAAGTTATAAGTAAATAAATAATAACATAACTAGATTTATGGTATTTAGAGATAATTAATAAGAGTTAAAGGTTTATTAGGAATAAATTTAATAATAGAAATAAACATTTATAATTATATAACTATAAAAGGATATTATAATAAATATAAAAAAATAATATAAATATATGTGAAATACATATAATAATATTAATTTCTACAACACCATAATTATCAAATTATTATGAAATCATAAAATAAACAAATACTTATAAGAATTACAAAAAATATACATATATTTATATACTTTCACTATGTTAGATGTTTCAAAAATAAAGAAAGAACTTCCATATTTGGAAGAGTACAACAAAAATATATTTGAGTAGGTTGAAGACTTAAAGGACTTATACTTTATGATATTACAGAGTCGAAGAAGGTATTTGCATGGGTTTTGGTGTCTGTAGAAGATGACGTAAGAGACGTCATAAAGTCTTTAGTATCCAAGAAAAATAATGAAGTAAGATATCCAAAATTTATTGAAATACAGAAGGAAGTCAAAGTATATTTAGAAGTTACTGAAGGTGATAAGTGGGCAATAATAAGAAATATGAAAATTACGGAAGGTGAGACAGTAAAGAATTTTAATACAATTATAGAAGATCATATCATTATCATAGTAAGGATTACCAAAAACTTATTACTGTTAAGAAATACCAAGAAGCCATTAGTTCAAGAGTTTTTCCATGTTCCCAGGTTGCTTTATCAAAAGACGATGGCTTGCAAGAAGTCTATAAGATTGCAGAGTTGGCTGAAAAAAATGAGAAGGATATAAAGGAGAAAAAATAAAATATAATACCAAGAGGTAAAAGAGGTCCCAAAAATATTTTAATGGTTACACAAACCAATAATTTTTTGGCACAACATCCATTTTACCGTGGATTTGTTAAGGAAGAGAGTGACCATTCTAATTATCCCATATAGTACGAATATAATAGAGGAGAAAATTTCTATGATAGAAAAAATTCTAATAAGAGTCCTAATAAATATAATAATATAAGTTATTATAATAAATATTATGATGTTAAAGGGATGTGAAATAACTACCAAAACCATAATAATAATAATAATATTAACTATCATGGATCGCTCAATAATGATTTAAAATCGGATGAACAACAAAGTAACAATTTTGAAAGGAAGGTAACTTAGGAATCAAATAAAAATGGAGATGATACAAAAATTAGATGATCTTCTCAACCAAATTGCTGTTATCGATGTGGACAATAGGTTATAAAGCTCAGGATTGTCCATATACCTTTAAACAGTTAGCCTAAATGGAAGAAAAGGGTTTTTTAAATTGATAAATGGAAGAAGGAATACTTCCATGAACCAAACTAGTTTGGTAGTGATTCCCTCAGGAACCGAAAGAAAATGAGGATGAAAAGATAAAGACCTTAGACAAATACTGATGAAGGAGTTTGAAGAATTCGACCATTATAACTTCGATAATTTAATTAAAGAAGTAGCGTCAACTGAAGTCTTACAAAGTTAGCATATCTATTAATCTATTTCCAAAATTTAGATCTGTTTTTCTACAAAAGCTAAAATTAGCCCCGAAGAATAAAAACGTAGTCACTAATGCAATTAATACAATTAGTAATCGTAAAATCTCTAAAGTTTATTGTAAAATAAAAGGTCACGAGGCTGGAATTTTTCTTGATTCTTGTGTTAATTTTAATATGATTATAAATAAATATATAAAGATTTTAATTTTTATATTAAAATAATATAAAATAAATGATATTTTAACCATATCTTGAATTTTCTTTCATATATTATTTTGTTTCAAAATAATTATTATAAGTATTTTTAGTTTTTTAAAGATATTTTGTGATTTCACAATATTTATTAATTATCTTTCTTTTATAATACAAATGATGAATAAATTTTTCAAAAAAAAATTATAATAACAAAAATTAAAAAATTTAATAAAGAAAATAAAAATTTAAAATAGAAATTATTAATAGAACTCGACAATTTAAAATTTTATTACAGATAATTACTTTGTTTTTTATAATAATTAATTTTTAAATAATAAAAGTTAATTTAAAATGAAAAAAAATATTTACATTAGTCTTAGGATGAATTAATGATAATATAAATTAATTTCATAAATGATAAATTTAAAAAAAAATAATTTTAAATATTAATAAAATTTATTAAAAGATATTATATTTATTATTTATAAAGTCTTTTATTGTTCATATATTTTATTATAAGTGTTAATTACACTTTAGTTTTTATTTAAAAATATAGTTTTATTTATTTATTTGTTTACTTTATTTATTTATTTTAAAGACCATTGTTTTCTAATTCATGAATGGTTAGTACATTTTATATACTCAATCATGTAATTATTCATTTGTTACACAATAGAATTACATTACATATATTTATGTAGTCTACATTAATTTATAATATTTAATTACATATAGTTATAATATTTATTTAATTCATTTACTTATATAATAACAATAAGTTAAAAGTTATTTTTTTTATTTAGATAATTACATTCTCTTTTATATTACATAAAATATTATTTAATATAGACAAATTAATTATAATTGGTTAATATAAATTAAATATAACTATGTTATTATTTTTATCTTTTAACACTCCTCCTCAAATATATATTCATTTAGAAATATATGTTTGGATTATTATTTTCTTATTATTTTTAGATTTAAATTATTACTATCAAATAATATAGATTTTCTAAATTTATCCATTAATGTATTATTCAAATATTTTGTGAATTCATCGGCAATATTATATTCTGATTTAGTGTATTTAAGTTGTATTTTATCTTCTTTAATAAGATCTCTTATATAATGTACTCTTATATCAATATGTTTGGTTCTCGGATTAATTGTTTGATTTATACTATTGTATAGTGCAGCTTTATTGTCCATGTTAATTGGAATATATTTTATATTTTAATTAAATTCATTAAGTAGGTTTAGATATCAAACTCAGTGTTTTCCACATTCTCTTAAGCTATATTATTCAGATTCTGCGCTCGAAGTGGATACTGAACGTTGAAGCTTGGAACTCCAACTTATTGGTGTATTTCCCGTTGTTATTATGAAGCGAGTTGTCGATTTTCTTGTTTCTGTATCCCCAGCATAATCAGCATCAACAAATGCTTCTATTTTTCTGTTTTTTGAAAAATTGATTCCATAATTTATTGTTCCTTTAAGATATTTAAATATTTTCAATACGTTTTCCCAATCTTCCATTGTTGGGTTAGCAGACTTTCTGGCTGATTTACTTATCGAGAATAATATATCTTGTCTTGTGCATATAGTAAGATATAATAAGTTCCCTATTGCCGAACGGTAAATTTTTGAATCAAATATTATTTTTGTAATTTTTTATTTTCTGTGGGCTTCATGCTTCTCACAGGATAATATGATTCGATGCCAAATTTTTTATTATGTCTAATAAATATCTTTTTTGATTTAAAAAATATTCTTTGCTATGTTTTACAAATTTGATACCAATAACGAAATCAACATTATCAATATCCTTAATTTTAAATTTGTCGTTGGTTAAATACTTTGTGTTTTTAATTTCATAATTTATACCAGTGATTAAAATATTATCATTATATATACATAATAAACATGTTATTCTTCTTGAATCGTTCGTTTTTACATAGAGACATGATTCAATGATTAGTCTCTTAAACCCAATTTGAATTAGATATTTATTTATTTCATTATTCCAACTATGTCCACTTTGTTTTAATCCATAGATGGTTTTGTTTAATTTCTAAAAATATTTTTATAATCTTCATAGCCGTCTGGAGGAATTATGTAGATTTCTTCTTTTAAGGTGGCGTTTAAGTAAGCAGCATTAATATCTATTTATTCTATATTATAATTATGTTGTACTGCTAATGCTGTTAGTATTCTAATAGAATCTTGTTTTAAGGTTGGTGAATATGTTTCATAAAAATCTATCCCATATTGTTGGGTGAATCCTTTGGCTACTAACCTTGCCTTTATTTTGATTATATTTCCATTTATATCAATTTTATTTTTAAAAATCCATCTACAAGATACCAGATTTGCATTTTTCGGTATTTGTTTTATTGTTTGATACACCTCATTTTGTACAGCTTTTAACCATTCATTTTTATATGGATGATTAAAAATATATTAATAATTTGATGGTTCAGTTTGTATGTTATTTGGTTTTAATTTTTTATTAATTAATTTGTAGTTACCATTATATTTTCTCTTACTGAATTTATGATTGTGATTTATTATATTATTATGATTGAGATTATATATATTTCTATTATGATTTGATATTGAATATTTGTTAATTTTATTATTGTTGATTTTATTTTTATCATTATTGTTTGTACTGATATTTAAATTATTGTTATTACAGTAAGTATTGTGAATATTATTATTAGTATATGATATTAAATGAGTGTTGTTTTCGTGATTATTATTCTTATTTATGTAAATGCTATTAGTAATAGTATTTAGATTATTACTATTTGTAATAGAGTTGTTATCTTCAGTTATATTATTATTTGATGTATTTTTATATTTTTATTTGTTTCAAATATTTTATTGTTATAAATGTTGTTGAATTGGGAGTTATAAACTAAATCGTAGTTATTATGTTGTGAATTTGAAGGAATATTACTATTAGATTTGAAATATGAGTATCCTCCCTGATTTTGTTATTGGGAACGTAATTAGAAATTTGAGAAGAAAAGTGGTCAAGATGAGAATTGACAGGGGTGGTTTCTAAAAAGACAACTAAACGAGAGAGAATAATTTTATTGTTATTTAAATCTAATATCTTGAAAGCGACAGGATAATCGTTGTAACCTAAAAATATATTTTTTTATTTTGTTTTTCTTATATTTTTTATTGCTATTAGTAAAAAGTTTAAAAAAAAAAATCCTTTTTTTTTTTTTTTTTTATTTTATCATGATAAATTTAAACTTTATATATTAATATATTAAATAAATCTTTTAAAAAAAAATAAAAAATTAAAAGTTTTTAAAAGCTTTTTTTACTTTTTATTTCATTTATTTTTTTAATTAATTAACTTTAAAACTTTAAAAAAAAAATGGGGTTTTTTTTTTATTTATTAAAATACTATTATTATTCATTTACTATTTATTAATTAATAAATTATTTATTAATTATTCATTTATTTATTAATTATTTATTTATTAATTATTTAATCATTAACAATTATTTATTTTAATAATTATTTTTATTTATTGTTTAATTTATTATGTATAATATATATAATATGATTCTATTTTGAATTTACCATTAACACTATGTTTGTATATGGGATATAAACATAATTAATATATTGAATGAATACATGTGATTTGTGTCCTAATTATAACTAAATCTATGCTTTAAAATAGTATGTGGAGTTAGGTTAGTATACCATTCATAAAATAGATTAATATATTTATAATATGTACTAAATTAATCTACACTAATATAATGATATTATATTGATAAATATTAATTATTTTTTCTTAACCCTTTTTTATTTAATAATATTTTATTTTTATTATATTTAAGATGTGTTTTTTTAATTAATACATGAATTATTTATTTTTATAGATTATATTTTTTTTTATTGATAAAGAATATTACATAATATATCAATAATATAAGCCACCATTATTTTTAATTTTTTTATTAATAATAAATTAAAGAATTACATAATTTTTATCAAAGTTAAATTTTATTTTTTATCAATTTACAAAAATAAACAAATATTCAAGAATTTACATTTGTTCATATAAATATGATTGTAGTAATGAAAATTAACCCTTTTGAAGTATATTACTATTACTATGATTATTACTATTATTATTATTATTATTATTATTATTATTATTATTATTATTATTATTATTTTATTTTATTTTATTTTATTTTATTTTATTTTATTTTATTTTATTTTATTTTATTTTATCTTTTATTTGAAAATGAATCATAGTAGATTTCTTAGTTTTATATAAAAAATTTGATATTTCTATTCCTTTTTTTTAATTAATAGCAATACCATCCTATATATATTTAAAAAAATCAAATTATTAGTTATTTTTACATTATAATCAATTTGTATATCACATGACCTACAGTTTAATATGATATTCTTTATGTTGTAGCTGGTTTAATAAGTGTATTTGAGTTATTAATAATTTTTATTAATATTTTATTATTTTTATAATTGACAATACTATTTCTACTAAAGAAAAACAAAAACAAGAATAAGAGTTAATATTAATTATACTGTAAAGTTTTAATAATATATAATTATTATTGTTAGAAATTACGAAATAATTAAATATATCACATGGTCATAATGAAATGATGTAAATAAATAATATAGTAGTATCACGGCAAGGCGCGCAAGGGCCACATTTATAACACGTGATTATTAAAAATATCACATTTAATAAACGCTACATTTTTGTTTTTATTATAAATACTCATAAATTTATGTATTTTAAAACATTGTAATTACCTTTTTATAAAATTTATAAATAAACTTTTAATAAAAAATAACAGATTAAGAGTCTCAAATTTAACTCTTATTTTTCGACATGTCCGATTCAATTCCTCAATTTGATAAACTCCGTGGTACCGAAAATTTCGTTCTTTGGTATACTTCCATCACAGGTTACCTTAAAGCAAAGAAGTTACATAATTACATTGTAGCTGATGCTTTAAACTACGCCGAATCCAATACTCCTTAAAATAATAACAAAGGAAAGGAAGATATTACTGCCCGTGATGCTTTAGCTGGTTCCATTATCTTTAACAACGTAGCTGATTCGATTAAATTTTACATCAAAGATTGTGAATCAGCATTCTTGAAAATGAAAAAACTCAAAGACCTGTACGAAGTAGATGATACTGCTAATTATGGCAGATATATGCAAAGAATCTATTCTCTAAAGGCAAAAAACATTAATGACACTATTCCAGTCATTAATGAAATCATGGAACTATTCAGGATTCTTAACAAATCATCAATGAGTCCGTCAAAACTGGAGATGCTCACTATTATGTTCGAAGCTCTCCCCAAAGAACTCCAAGAAAATGTAAACTACAGCTCATCATCCACTGTAGATTCCTTTTATAAAGAAATAAAAGACAAACATACTACTATTGCATACAGAAAAAGCCGTGGCGATACAAACTATTCAAGATTTAATAACTCGAGTAGGTCAAATAATTCCAACAATAAGCAAGAAAAAGACGATAAAATGGACATTGATAACTTGGAAAATAATTCAAGTATCAATTACATTATAAATCAGGGCATGCCTACAAATAATAAGGTATGTGTCTGCTGTGAAAGACCTGGACACTTAGCGAAGGACTGCTACTAAAATCCATGTAGTACAGTAAACAGGAACAATAATACTAAAAATACACGAAAAAGTAACAATAAAAGATACAAGACAAAAAGAGGATCAAGAGGAAAAAGGTCCAATAGAAAAAACAACTTAAACAATATAGAAAATCTCGACAGTATCGAAGCTATGCCTATTAATGAAACAACCCCATGCTATGAAGAAATTATTCTCAAGTACGGTAGCAAGGGGATTCAATCAAATTCATGGAATTGATTACGACTTAACCTATTCCCCAACACTAAATAGCGATAGTATAAAATTAATAATATCTATAGCTTCTAAATTTAAATGGACAATGTATCAATTAGATATCAAATAAGCATATCTAAACGCTAAATTAGATAAAACAATATATACAACTATTCCAGAAGGGGACAGTAATTACAACAAAGGATACTGGAAGCTTAAGAAGGCTTTATATGGATTACGACAATCAGGAAGACAATGGTATGAAACTTTATAGAATTTCCTTGTTATACAAAATTTTATTCAACTTAAATCAGACCAGTGCATATTTATCAAAAGAAACAACGAAAACAAAGTAATATGTATTATCGGAATCTATGTTGACGATATGCTAATTACAGGAAACAACTCTGAAATTATGGAAATCATCAATAAAATTAAAAATAAATATAAGATCTCAAATTGTCAAAAAGCAAAATACATTCTCGGAATAACAATTGAAAGAATAAATCAATGCTATTATATTTCACAACAAAACATAATTGAAAATCATTTAAAACATTTTCATATCACAAACATTAAAAAGGCAAACACTCCATGCACAGGAGACAACAAATTATCTAACAACAGTGAACCATTCGATCCCACAACATACAAAAGCGCCATTGGTTCATTAATATATATATCTAAAAACACTCGACCTGATATCGCATTTGCTACACATAAAGCAGCCAGATATTGTGAAAATCCAACAGTCTCAGATTGAAAAAGAATTCTCAATATATTAAAATATTTAAACAGTACCAAAAATTTTTAAATTAAATATGACGGTAACGGAAAAATACACGCATATACAGACGCAGATTTCGCAGGAGACCTCGACGATAGAAAGTCTACCTTCGGATATATAATACTTATGGGAAATTCACCAATTTGCTGGAACTCAAAGAAACAAAGCACTGTTGCTACATCAACCGCAGAGGCCGAATATGTTAGCACCTCCGAATGCGTAAAAAAAGTTCTATGGATTAAAAATATTTTAATTGAAATATTTAACTATAACAAACCAATCACAATATACACTGATAACAATGCAAGCAAAGTATGCATTGAAAATGGACAGATTAATACAAAATTAAAACACATGGAAATTAAATATTATTTCAATAAAGACAATATAACTAAAAATAAAATCAAACTTGAATATAAAAACACTAAAGAAATGTTAGCCGATGTCTTAACAAAATGCTCAAATGGACGAGCCATAAAGAATTTTACGGATATTGTATTATTTAAATCAAATAATTAAATCAAATAAATAAATTAAAAAAAAAAAAAAAAAAAAAAAAAAATTTATTTTTAGTATATATTTCTTAATTTTTAACTTTTAAACTTATATTATTAAATAATCTAAGTTTAGGGGGGAATGTTAGAAATTACGAAATAATTAAATATATCACATGGTCATAATGAAATGATGTAAATAAATAATATAGTAGTATCACGGCACGGCGCGCAAGGGCCACATTTATAACACGTGATTATTAAAAATATCACATTTAATAAACGCTACATTTTTGTTTTTATTATAAATACTCATAAATTTATGTATTTTAAAACATTGTAATTACCTATTTATAAAATTTATAAATAAACTTTTAATAAAAAATAACAATTATAAATAAATATATATATATATAATATATATATAAATAAATAATAATATTTTAATATTAATAGTATATAAATAATATAAACTATTATATTAATTATATATAGTTTAATAATTATAAACTTTAATAATTTAAAATAAGAAGTATAATTTAATATTTAAGAAATATATATAAGAAATATAAATAATATATACAAAATATAAATAATAATATAAAATATATAATTATATAAATTATTATAAATAATAAGATATAAATTTAATATCTGAATATACAAATATTCAAATATACAAATATGTTGCTACACATATTTGTTTTATATCAAGTTTGATATACGGGACTTTTATGTGCTACTAATTTTTAATAGTATCGTTATATTTAATTAACCCTTATTAATATATTTTAATTTATAAAACCCAATTAACCAAGGGTCTTCTCCAAATTACAATATAGAAGAGTAGTATTTAGAAATCTTTATAATAATTTAACAAATATTAATAATAATAAATATACATTCAAAATATAATCTATCGGAGTATAGTATAATATATAATAAATATATATTAAAAATAATAAATATAACTATATAATTCTTAAAAATGAAAATAAAAATAATAAAGTTAAATATATAAGAATATAATTATATAATAAATATGAATATAATAAATAATATCAACTATATATATATTTAATTATAATTAAAATAACTAAAACTATTTCATTATATTATAATATATAGAATAATTATGTATTTTTAATATAAACTTTGAAGTATATAAAAATATTTAAATTATATATATAATAATATTCTTATTATATATATTTAGAAGAAATTAACTATTTAATTTAATACACTTAATATATTTTATATTATAATGAATAATATATATATGAATACTGAATAATATATGAATAAGAAATTATTTCAAGTATTATAATTGACAAATGAGATATAAATTTTATATTTAATAATTATTATTAAATATACAAATATGTTGCTACACATATTTGTTTTATATCAGAAATGCCCTCGCTAAAATAGCTGATTACTAGTGAAATTGAAATTTATCTCTATAGGAGAACAATTCTCAATTGAATCTGTAAATTAGCTACAAATTCAATAATAAGTTGAAATAATCATAGTTCAAATAAGGAAAATATAAAATTAAAAGAAATTTTATAGTTTTGTGAATAATTATTAAAATTATTAAAATATGTATTAATGAAGATTAATTGTATTATTTGAAAATTTTATAAAATTTTTAACTCAATTTTTGAAAAATTTTCATTAATAAAAAAAAAATTTTTTTTTAAACAATAATTTTATATTATTTTTGATATTATAATAATTGAGTAATATATGTAATTATTAATAATTATTTTGAAATTTAAATTCGAAATGTAATTTTAAAATAAAATTTTAAAATTTTGAAATTTCAATTTTGAGAGTTTCAAAATAAAAATAATTATTATTTTTAAGTGTATATTAAGTGTTATAATAGCATAAATGTGAATAGTACTTGCTATTTCAAATATAAATATTATGGTGAATGATGAAAATTGAAAATTGAAATTTATTATTATTTTTATTTTAATATTTAAAATTATACTTAAATTTTAATTTTATTCACGATAAGGAAGGATATTTTTAATGTGAATATTCCTTTTTAGTATTATTCCTGTTTTATCTTCTTGTAGTTTAACCGTATTTCAAGTTATTTCTTTTATTGTGTAGGGACCAATGTAATAAGGGTCTAGTTTATGTCTTTGAAATAATTTAATTTTCACCTTATCTCCAACTTTATACTCAGGAAGTTTTTCCATACTTAATTTCGCTTTTCTTCTAGTCTTCCAATAATTAATTGAGCCCAATTTTTTGTTTGCAGCATCCTTTACCCATTTAGTATGTTTCAAAATTCTTTCTATTAATATTTCGTCAATTGAGCATTCAACAGGTTCTTCCAAAGAATCCAATAATGTAATTTCAGTAGGAAGTAAATCTTCTCTTCCATATAAAAGTTCAAAACTAGAGTATCCACTAACAGAGGATTTTGCCGTCCTAATAGTCCACAAAGCCAATGGTAACAGAATATCCCATTCATCGTTCTTACCATCAAAATTCCTTAATTGTTTTCCTATTTCTCGGTTTCTATTTTCTACTAAACCATTAGAAGGTAGATGATAACTAGCAACAAAATGAATGTAAACTCCATATAAATCTAAGAAAATTTTTGTATAATCACTGTTCAATTGTGATCAATTATCCATATTAATTATTTATGGTAGTCCATGCCCACTAAATACATTCATTAAGAAATCAACCACATCTTGAGAAGTAACAGAAGGATAAGCTTCTGCTTCAGTCCATAAAGTGAAATAATCTACACAAACAATTATGTATTTATTACTTTTAGTAGTAGTTTTTAAAGGTCCAATAATATCTAGTCCCATTCTAAGAAAAGGAGCTTCTATAGGAGTTCGAAATATTTCAACCGAATTAAAAAGGAGCACAGATCTATTAAGTTGACATATTTTACAAATATATATATATTTTTTTTATATCTAAAATCATATTTTTTCAATAATAATTTTTCTTAATTCTATCATACGTCTTTTGTAACCCTTCATGGCCAATTCTATGAGCCATTCCGATAATTTTTATCTTTTCTAGATAATTATCTATCACTGGTCTTAGTTTATCTTTATCTCTAATATATGTTTTATCATCTATAGTAACAATTCTATCTTTTAAAAACTTTTTCATGAATTCAGAGATATATTTTTCATTTTCGACTTCGTCCAAAAAATTTGATTGATCATTTTCATTATTATTATTACTAATAATTTCCACATTATTTTCATCGACATTATTATTATTATTTTCAATATTATTTTCCAAATTATTATTATTTTCTTCAACAATAGCATTTACTACAATATTTTCTTTTTTCTAATGCGAGGTAATGCATCAGCAATAATATTCCTTTTTCCTGGTCGGTAGACAACTTTTACTTGTAGTTGACTGAATAAATCACACCAACGAGGGTGTTTGCTAGTATTAGGTTCGCATTTCATAATGATTGGGACTAAAGGTTGATGATCTGTATACAGTATTGTCTGGAACGGACTACCTAATATATAATATTTAAATTTATTTACACAAAAATATGACGTAGTACCTTCTAACTCTGTTATAGGGTAATTAAGCTCTGACTATGGAAACGACTAATATAAAATAGTGGGTGTTCTACTTCATCATTATATAGTTGCAATAAAACACCACCAATTCCTTGATAACTAGCATCAGTGCGTATAATAAATGGTTTATCATAATGTGGATAACACAAAATAGGTGCTTGACAAAAAGCTTCCTTTAATTTTTCTATACTAGTAGTATGCTCATTAGTCCATTCAAAAGTAGAATTTTCCTTAGTAATTTGTATAATGGAGAAGTTAATGTAGCATAATTTTCAATAAAATTCCTATAGTAACCCACCATTCCAAGAAAAGAATGTAATTCCGTAACATTAGAGGGATTATCCAATTTTTCTATTGCATCAATCTTCTTTTCTAGTGGTAATAATTCTTTGTTTGAAATCTTATGTTCTAAAGCCTCCACTTCAAAAACACAAAAATGATATTTCTCAATATTCATTTTTAATTTAAATTTTCTGAGAATTTTAAATACATTTGTTAGGTCGATTAAATGTTGTTCAATGGATGGTGAATAAACAATAATATCGTCTAGATAAATCTGAACACATTTATTAATTAAGTCAAAGAAAATCCTTTTTATTTCGCGTTGGAAGGTTGCCGGTGCATTAGTCAATCCAAAAGGCATTACCTTAAAGTAATAATTTCCAAACTTAGTTGTAAAAGAAGTAATTTCTTGGTCGTTTTCATACATAGATATCTGGTGATACCCACTAAAAAGATCAATAGTAGAAAATATTACTGCATCTTTTAATGCATCAAAAATTTCTTGAATTATAGGGATGGCATAGGCATCTTTTTTTGTTATTTTATTTAATAACCTATAATCTACTCACAGTCTCCATCTACCATTTTTCTTTGATACTAGAACAATAGGTGAAGACCAAGGTGAATGAGAAGGTGAAATTAATCCTTTGTCTATTAATTTATTTAATTCTTCTTTTAGTGCTAAAAGTTGTACCTTGGAGATCCTATATGCCTTTTGTTTTATTAGCTTGCTACCTTCTAGTAATATGGTGAGGAAGCAATTTGGATAAATCTAAATCATCACTAGATATAGCTATTACATCTGAATATGAAGTTAATATGGATTTAATTTCATTTTAAAATTTCCATCTTTGATATCCATATTGCTGATTAATACTTCCAGAATTTTAATTTTATTAGTTGTATTAATTTTATTGGTACTAATTATATTATTAATACTAGTATTATTCTCTAATATATAGCAAAACATACACTGTGTATGAAGTTCATGCACATCTTCCAAAGGAACCAATGGGACAGCACTAAAGGTAAACACACCATTAACATTATTAATACCACTTTTACGTATAAATATTTACTATCTGCATCTACTAATAATTTATAATTTGCTTGAGTTTTTAAATTAATTATTATATCAAATATTGAGTCATCATTATCAAATACTCTAAAGACTGCACTAAATTTCAGAGTACCAATTTGTACTTCTAATTTTACCATTTCATAAACACGTTCTTCTATATTAGATAATGCTGATGCACTCTACCAGAAGTAGAACCAACTAAGATATAATTTTTAATATTTTTATTTAGAAAATTTCTGGTTACCAAATTTGTATTACTACCACCATCAATTAATACAGCAGCAGAATGACCATTAACTGTACCATTGACTATAGCAATATCGTGCTCTTGAATTTCTCTTGTAGTGTAGCAATGGGTAGGATTATTTACTATTTCAAATTCTTCTATATCATTATGATATTCTGCACATCCTACCACTGCATCATTATCCTCTGATCTTACCTTTTTAAAACTTTTAGTGATATCCGAACGTAGGGCACTACTTATACCTATTAATTGGGCCAAAGTAATATTTGCTGGGGTATTTTGTAATTCTTCTATAATATCATAAGGTTCAATACCATCTAATAATTTAATGATTTGGCCTACCCTAGTAGTTTTTTCCTTCTTATTATTTTATTCCAATATTTTTGTACTATTATTTTTATCGTTAAATTTATTACCAATATTGGATTCAGGTATTTTTAATTTCATTAAATCTATATCAACTTTATTTCCCAAAGTATTGTTTTTATTATTATTTTTATTATTATTATTATTATTATTATTATTTGTAGTAAAGTTGGATGTATCATTATTGATAATATAATTACTTGAATTATTATTAATTATGTTTTCATTAATATTATTATTATTGCTATTATCTTCATTATTATTATTACTTCCTATATTATTATTATTATTCTTAATATTATTATTTAAATTTGGTTTTAAAATTTTCCGATTTCGTAAATTATAAGAGATATTGTTGCTAACATTATCACTTATATTTAAATCGTTATTGTTATTTTCATTTATATTGTTATTGTAATTGTTATTATTTATTTTAATATTATTATTGTTTTTATAATTTCTTTTTGCCTTAGGTAGAGATGCATATTTTTCATCTCTACTACGTTTTGCTGCAGCAATAATTTCATCATAATTAGTGTTCCATGTTGCTGCAGTTATTACTGGGGAAGTGGAAATTTGATTATGGGAAGTTTGCCTTCTTCCATTATTCAGTTTTTTTGTGAATTAAAATAATTTATATAATTTTGATCTTGCTTAATTTTGGCTAATTCGGCATAATCCTTAATAAGATGACCAGGTTGGTTACAGAAAAAGCATGTTATAATCTGTAAACTCTGCATTCTATTTACCAAGTCATCCATTCCATCATTATTAGGTATTTGATTGTTGTTAATTTTATAATTATTATTATTCCTTTTATTTAAATAATTATTATTTATATTATATGGGTTGTTGATTCAATTATTATTAAAATTATTTGGCATATTAAGATTACTTCTATGAATGGAATTGGGAAGTATATTAGAAGGAGTATTCCTAAAGTTTCTATTGTTTCTAGCACTAGTTCTATTCCAAGAATTGCTATAATTATTACCATAATTATTAGAAAATGAATTGTTATGATAATTATTATTATTATAATTATTGAAATACATTCTTTCCCTTCTTCTACTGTTATTATTAATAAAATTAGATTCTTGTAGAATGTTTTCATTTTTTTCAGCTTGACTACATGCATCCTCTAATGATTTGTATTCTTCCATTGCTATTTTCTCATATATTTGTTGCCTTGGTCTAAGAGCATTCTCATAGTCAATGACTGAAAATGAAGCTCTGTCTTCATTATCTAATAAATCATATAAATTCAAATATCTTGTGTTAAAATCGTAGACAGTTTCTCTTGGTTCTATAGTCATACTTTTGAACTGTCTGAGTTTATCTTCCTTTTTATTCTCTCGCCAATATTTCTTTTTAATAACTTCAACACATTCATCTAATGTGGGAGTTTTACCTAATTCATTTTCTTTCATTTTTAGTATTCTCACAAGATCATCTTCTGCAGAAGAGATAATATAACTAAACTTATCTTCGTCATTAGTTATCCCTTCTCTTTTAAACCATTGTTCTATTTAGAACTGCTAGATCTCCGCGTCTCTGCGAGGACCACCTATCCCTGGAAGAGTCTTCGTATCTATATCTGACATAGTACTTCTAATACTCCTGAAACTAATACTATTATGTTCACTACTACTATAACTACTACTACTACTACTATCTCTCATAAAAGGAAAATAAATTTTTTTTTTTTTTTTTTATTTTGCTATTGCTGACACTATTAATATTATATACAAATAATTATTATCCTATATATAGAATAATTATATTATTTTATTTTATATCAAATTTTTTTTTATTACTATTCAACTAAAATATTATTATTACTAAACAATTATAACTAATCTTATTTTAATATAAAGGAAAATTAAAGACTTGTTCGTTTTTATTCTGGTCAGAATTCCCAGTTGTCTCTAATTATATATCCTTTCTAATAATTTAAATTAGTTTTGTGTTATTTAACGATTTATTATTATTAATTATAACCAATCTCAGCTCAATAACCAATTATAAAAAAAATAAAATATAATATTTAATATGTATAATTAATCCTCAAATTTTTTTTTTTTAAACAATATAACAACACTATTGCACATCACAGATATCTCCACCAATTTTTGATATGCGGGACTTTTATGTGCTACTAATTTTTAATAGTATCGTTATATTTAATTAACCCTTATTAATATATTTTAATTTATAAAACCCAATTAACCAAGGGTCTTCCCCAAATTACAATAGAGAAGAATAGTTATATGAAATCTTTATAATAATTTAACAAATATTAATAATAATAAATATACATTCAAAATATAATCTATCGGAGTATAGTATAAAATATAATAAATATATATTAAAAATAATAAATATAACTATATAATTCTTAAAAATGAAAATAAGAATAATAAAGTTAAATATATAAGAATATAATTATATAATAAATATGAATATAATAAATAATATCAACTATATATATATTTAATTATTAAAATAACTAAAACTATTTCATTATATTATAATGTAATTTTATAAATATAAAAATATTAATTTAATGTATTATTAAAAAAATAAGTCTTTTATAAATAATAAATGAAAAAATTTTATTAAAAAGAAGTAAATATATATTTGATCATTTTTTTGTCATTTTTTTTAAAAAAATAAAAAAAATATATATGTAAAATAATAATATAAACATAATATATATTGCATATATTGTAATAAGTAATATACTTTTGTTTTATTAAATATATAATTTTTAGATGCAATAAATAATAGTTAAAAATTTTTTTTTTTCATTATATAATAATATTTTAAATTTTCACATTTATTTTTTGTAAAATTTTATTATTATTTTTTTTTTTGTTAATTTGTATTAGTTTGTTTTTATATAACCATTTCACGAAAATTGTAATAGCTGCTTTTAATTAATTATCGAAATATTTATTTATTATTTATAATTATTTTAAAAATCAAATTAGTAAGATAAGAAGAAGATTAATTTATTACAGAATTATTAATTATAGAAATTTATATTAAAAATCCGTTTAAAAATTTTAATTAAAAGTTTTATTCATATATACCATATAATAATCGTAAATTAGGAAAAATAAAAAATAGGAAAAAAATAAAATAAAAATAAAAATAAAAATAAAAATAAAAATAAAAATAAAAATAAAAATAAAAATAAAAATAAAAATAAAAATAAAAATAAAAATAAAAATAAAAATAAAAATAAAAATAAAAATAAAAATAAAAATAAAAATAAAAATAAAAATAAAAATAAAAATAAAAATAAAAATAAAAATAAAAATAAAAATAAAAATAAAAATAAAAATAAAAATAAAAATAAAAATAAAAATAAAAATAAAAATAAAAATAAAAATAAAAATAAAAATAAAAATAAAAATAAAAATAAAAATAAAAATAAAAATAAAAATAAAAATAAAAATAAAAATAAAAATAAAAATAAAAATAAAAATAAAAATAAAAATAAAAATAAAAATAAAAATAAAAATAAAAATAAAAATAAAAATAAAAATAAAAATAAAAGCAACAACAATTATTTTATAAGTGAATTGGTTAAAAATAAAAGTTAATAAATAACATCTTTAATAGTTTAACAATTAAAAATATCTTTAAAGTAAATTTTTATTATTATATAATATATATATATATTTATTTTCTACTTATTTCTTACTATTTATTTTTTATTTATAATAATTTTATATATAATATAAACAAATTGTTTTGCTGACTTTTTTTTCTTAAAAAAATAGCATATTAAATGACAAATATTAAAAAAATTATTCCTAATAAGAATAACAAAGGGTGAATTTCAAATTCTTTTAATAAATATAAGGAAAAAGTATTTGGATTAAATGATAATTTCAAAAAAAATATGAATTTAATACGTTCTTATAAATATAAAGAATCTAATAATAATACAAACATAAATATTGATGCTAATAACAGTGATAAAAATAATATAGTAAAAGGTATTGATAAAACATATAGCATAAAAGATAGAATTAAAGAAATAATAAAAGGAAAAAAAAAAACTTCTAATGCTTCAACTTCAATTCCAACCATCCCAATAAATAATCCATTAGATTCATCTTCATTAAGTGGGACGATAAATAATAAAATGGATATTGATAATAATAACTTAGCTTCCTCTTCATCTATCCATAATTTTTTTAATAACGAAAACGAAAGTAGTTCTTCTGACCACCATCACCACCACCACAACAACAACAATAACAACAATAATATTAATGATAGCAATAATAGTAATAATAATACAATAATTAATAGTAATCAAAATGACGTCTCAGATTATTATGAGAAATCTATTCCAAATTTAAGAAAACATAATATAAAGGATATGGATATTGATTTTTGTACCAAGATATGCGTTGTTATCAAATTTGGATCGAGCAACCTTAGGAATATAAAATAATACTTTGCATCCGAAAACCCGTAAATTGGAGTAATCGACTTTCGAGTTATTAAGTATTTCAAATAGGATTTTATTTTTTATACAATGATGAGGAATGCGATTGTGGATATAATTTGCTGTTGCAACTGCATCCTCCCAGAATTGTCTACTGAGTTTTGCATCGTTAAGAAGAACTTTAGTTATGCTTATAATAGTTTCATTGAATCTTTCAATTCTACCATTTTGTTGTGGATTATAAGGAATAGTGAATTGTTGTTTTATACCATACGTCTTACAAAAATCATAAAATTTAGCATTTTTAAATTCCGTACCATTATTGGAACGTATAAATTTATTCTAGTATTAAATATATTTTTAATTTTTGAAAACCAATTATAAAAGGTTTCAAAAGTGTCACTTTTGTTTTTAATGAAAAGGACCCATCCATACCTCGAATTATCATTAAGGATTGATAGTATATATTTATTATTGTAAAGTGATTCTGTGATAGAACCAATGAGATCCATATAAATTAATTCAAAGATATGTTTCACTCTATTGGATGAATTCTTGAAAGGTTTATTTTTTAATTTAGAATTGGCACAAATAGGACAGGTAGTGGGAATATGTATTTTTAATAATTTGTTTTTAATGGCATCAATGTTGAAGTGAGCCATTCTACGATGCCATAATTTTAATTTTTCTGAATGTTTTATGTAATTATAAATAATCTCATTGAAATTATTATTGTTTATTTCCTGAAAATTAATTTTTTGAGTAGATATATATATTTTGAAAGTATTAATATTGGCTGATAATACATTGTGAATTCTCTTGCCATATGTATCATATATTTATTCTGTTGCTAAATTTGTTAAAACTATTTTATAATTTTGTTGAACAAGTTTAGAGATAGATATTAAATTTATGTTAACATTTGGTGAGTAATATACTTCATTGACGGTTATTTCATTGTTGTTAATGTACCCTTTGAAATTAATGATGAATTCAGATTGAAAGTATTGATCATTTGTCAAATAAATTTTTTCTTTATGTTCTTTAATGTTGTTGAGAATGTTAATTTGATTGGTAATATTTATTGAGGTTCCTGAGTCAAGGGTCCAACATGTGATTTGATTATTTATGTTATTTGAATCATTGATTATTAGGATATTGATATAATTTACCTCATGGTTATAATTTAAATTGAAATCTTGAGTGAATGCATCAAAATATTTTGTATTATAATTGTCTTCTCTTTCTGCTAAGTTTGCATATCTTTTGGCTTTGTAATAATTTTTATTTGTAAATTTTTTTTTGGTTTTATTTATAAATTTGTTATTGATTCTTTTATTAGTTTTAAATTTATTTTTTTTTATTTATGCCTTCCCTTTTGTTCCAACATTCTTTAGAGTAATGTCCCTTTATTCCACAATAGTTACAGCAGACATTTTTTTCTTTTTTTATTAAAATTTCTTTGTCTTTTTTACTATTTTTCCTTTTATTTATATTATTCTCTAAATTAAAAACAACTTTACTAGTATTATTTCCTGGTAAATTTCTTTCCTTCAGGTTTGAGAAAATAATTTCTGGAATAATATTTTTCACATAGGAGCAACCTTTTAACCAATCATTATTATATTGAAAAACATTTATCCAGCGTAGTTCTTGTGGTAAACTTCTGTTAATAACTCCCACCTTTGCATTATCGTGAATATCGTGGTCTAATTTCTCTAATTCAATAAAGTCATTTTGCAAAGTGGTAATAAAAATATTAATATCATCGTCCATATTAAATTTGGTATTTTCTATCTTTTCTTTTAATCCTAACTTTCTTTTTTCAATACTTTTTGTAAATGTTCCCTTAAGAAAGTTCCACATTATAAATCCAGTTTTTTCGTTTCCTTCAATTAATTTTTGAGATTCTTCTTCAGGGCTATTCATAATTATCCATTTTGTAGTGATGTCGTTGTCTATATCAACATCGCTTGTGCCCTTGTCGTATACAAGTGTTTCATCTAATTCATCTTCGATGTAACTGAACAAGTCATCTTTAATATCCTTCTTTCTTAATTTGTTTACGACAGGCTTCATGACGTACCTAGTAAATTTGTTTATTGATAGTAAATATAGAATTTTCTTTTCCATCATGGATAATTTTCGGTAGTTAGCTCAGTGGTTTTACTAAAGCTTTCTGAGTAGCTAAAGTTTATTCTTCTTCGAGTAATTTATTTTTTTCAATCACTACGTCTTGATTATTTCCGGTTCTCAATTTAAATTTGTTAATTTAAATATTTTATTTGTTTAATTTGTGTAATATCAGATTTTTATTATATTTTATTTTAAAAATAAATTGTATTAAATTGATTATATTATGTTGAATTTAGTCATACTATATATATTATGTTTTAATTATATGTAAACGTATGTATGTTTCTGATTGAAAATTGTAAATATAAGAATACGAATAAATTAAAATATTTTATTTATATTGTTAAACATCGAAATTATTGGTTTTATTTGATTAAAATTTTTATATTCTAATTTTGATATTAATAATGATTCTATTTGCATTGGTTAAATATTATTATGTCATTTATATTAAATATTTATTATTAATATTTGAATAGCCAATATTTAAGCAATTGATAATATTTATTGATCATGAGGGCTTTAATTATATTATTGCTTCAATATTTATGTTTTTGACCTGATATTAATATAATTTACTTTATTATTATTTTTCTCCTTGAGATGATTTGAGAATTCAATGATTATAAAAAATTAAATTAATTTCCACTATTATTTGCATATTAATTTATTTTCATATTGTAATTATTTTGTAATATTGATTATTAATATATTCGTCAATATTGTTCCTATTTATAGGGTAATTTCCGATTTTATTATTTTATAATTGAATAAAATTGGTGGACTATATTATTTCAACTCAATAAAAGGAATTATATTATCATATTCCTTTTTTAACTAATTAATAGTATTTGATTGTATCACTTTTCAACTCATTTAAAGATGGTTGATTATTCTTGTTCAACTCATTTAAATATGGTTTACTATTCTTTTATTCCTTTTATTTAATTTTACCCTTTTTATAAATTAGTAAATTATATTAATATCATTTTTAATTGTGATGTTATTATTATTATATTGATTTAGTATGACTAATGAATATTATATGTTTATATATTGCATTAATTATACCATTGATTCTTCATGTAATATATTTATTTATTTGTTATTATATTGAGTGATTTATTGAGTTAATTTTCTTTATTTAAATTTTTTATATTATAGATTATAATTGAAAGTAAAAAAAGTTAATATTATATTTTATAATTATATTATTATATATATATGTTTTATATTTTACTTAGCTTTTAATATTTCCATATACTGTTAGTTAGTTATTTACAAGGGTTCACAATATTCTTATCCTTTCTTCAATAATTCTTATACTGATGTATTCAATTGTGATAATATTTATTTTTTTTTATAATATATTAAAATTTGTTTATAATTAGACCGCTATTAATATAAAATAATAAATATAAGGTATGCTTTGATGAAATTTTAACTTAGCTTTTATTCATGCTCAGTCAGTGAGATTGAGACTCTTAATCTATTAAAAGATATTATATTTATTATTTATAAAGTCTTTTATTGTTCATATATTTTATTATAAGTTAAAAAGTTATTTTTTTTTATTTAGATAATTACATTCTCTTTTATATTACATAAAATATTATTTAATATAGATAAATTAATTATAATTGGTTAATATAAATTAAATATAACTATGTTATTATTTTTATCTTTTAACAAAATTAGTATAATACTTATTACTAGTTTACATATTGTAACTGATACTTGAAAATTTGAAAATATAGAATTACTTTAAGTTGGATTCATACAAATTATTCATATTTTTATTATTGAAATAATATTAAAAAAAATACTACATTTATTATTAATGAAACTAAAGTTTCATCAACCATTATTATGAATTAATAGAACTGTTTATTGAAAATGAGAATAATTGATGTGTAATAATAAATTTTTAAGATATTAAATTTAAGATAACGAAATTGAAATTGAAATTTCAAACTAAAAAAAAAAAAAAATAAAATTTAAATATAATTACATAAAAATAGGTGACAATAACATTACAACGTCAACATTGTCATAACAAAAAGATAAATGACAATGAACTATTATTATATTTGTTTCTCAGATATGATCTTTTTACTCTCAATAAAGGAGCTTGATCAAATCATTTACGAAGGAAAGGTGAAAATAATTAATGAGTCAAAGGAAGAACTAATTATTATGTGAAAAGAGTTGAAGACAACAAGAAAAAAGGTAATAACAAAGCCAAATACTACATAAGCATGAATCTCAATGATAATAGTAAAAAAAAAATATAAACACGGCATATTAAATTAGGAACCTATTAAAAGAAACTTTGAACTATTAAAAGATAAAAAACAACTTAAATTCAATAAGGACTTATGTCAAATGGAATACCAAAATTCTCTATTGACGAAGGAAATAGTTTTACGAATACTTTAATGACCGGAAATGGGAAAATCATGACAAATGCTTAAAATGAAAGGACAACAACAATAGTTTTCATGGTCATAACCGAGTTAGTTCCAGGATACATTTCTAAAATACAGTAGGCAATTTGGTCAAGAAAACATGTGAGGAAGGTATCCTTTTTAGCTTCCTCATTCCAATTAAACTTGTAGGTGTAACAGTTGAATTTCGTTAGAGATATCATCAATATTTTTTTTGTTTAATTGTTTTCAGCTTTTGATTAGCAAAGAATGTATCATCGGTGTTGCAAAGAAAATTTTCATCTTACCAATGAACATATCATAATCATTTAAATATGTATCATTATTGTCTATTCGAGAGGCTTCCCAATACAAAAGTAAATTCGAATATACATAATTTTGATAATGATAAATAATTATGTTATTTTAAAAAAAAAATTAATCAAGATACAGAATAAGATTCTGATAATGATTCAGAAGATGATAATAAGGATAATAGAAGTTAAAAAATAAAAACAAAAAAAAAATTCCCTAAATATATCAATAATAAAAACATTGATAAGAATGATATAGATAAAAAACCAAATCAAATTTCAGAGAATAATTAGATGATAAAATTCTAAAAAAAAAAAAAAAAACAATTCAAAAAATCATATAAGAAGTTCAAAGATTCTTATACTAAAGAGAAGAGGTGACCTAAATTTAGAGAGAAATAGCTAACAAAAGGTAAAAGAGAAAGATAGAATAATTAATAATTTCATCAAATGATACTACCACAATAGATAATACAAAAACATATTCAAAGAAACAAAGAAGAAAAATTTAAGAATGATAATGAAAATTTAATTAAAACCCCCAATCAATTTTTTAAAAAAAAAAAAAAAAAAAAAAAAAAAAAAAAAAAAAAAAAACTTAAATCATTAAGTGTATAAAATTTTTATTATAATTATTGAAAAATAAAAATTATTAAGGATGATTAATGAATTAGCAATCAATTGTTCAACCTATAAAAAAAAAAAATCTTGTATTAAAAAATATATATAAAAAAAAAATATTAGAAAAATGATTGAAGTCTTTCTATCTGTTGAAAGTAACTTTTATTACTTAAGAGAATCAAATTATTACGAAGCAATTTTCAGAATGTCAGATACAGACGGAATAAAGACATTAATATAAAATTCCCAAAGGAACCAATGTAATTACTACATGATGGGTTCTAAAATATAAGAAACATTGTTTAAAACTGGAAAGCAAGATTAATTAACAAGAAGAGGAATTTTATAACAAATACATGGAATTGACTATAGTAATACTTTTTCTCCTATCTTAAAACAAGATATATCGAGAATCATCACAGCAGTGGAATAACACTTTAACTGAAATATTATTAAAAATTATTTTTAAGATTTAAAAAGCAATCCTTGTGTTTATATATATTTATATATATATATAAATATATAAATATATATAAACATAGAGGGATTCATAATTATGTAAATCCTAGGTGAACTATTCCAAATAACATACAACGATATATAATATTCTCTGCATTAATATTAGTTAAATTGATTTCAAAGAGATATTCATTGAATATAAAATATTAGAAAAGCATAATTTAATATAAACTGACATTAAGAAATTCCTTAAAAAAAGTCGTTAAAAAAGAAGTAGAAAAAAAATTATAAATTAAAAAAAAAAAGAAAAAAAAAAAAAAAGAAAAAAAAAAGGAATTAATATTAAAATTTATGAAAGTTTAATTATTTAAATGAAAAATGATAATGTTTTAAATTCATTTTCTTCAAGTCAAAAATCTTCATTTAACTATAAATGATTAATTACCAATATACCTCAATTAAAAAAAAAAAAAAAAAAGAAAAAAAGATGATAATATATATATTAATAAAAATATATTTTCACTTAAAACCATAAAACTTTAAAAAAAAAATAATAATATAATTAATAATTAAATTAATTAAATTAAAAGAGAAATATATATTAAAAAAAAAAAAAAATAAAAATTAAATATTTATATAACTAAATTAAAAGAGATATCATCTATCTCTCTCTATATATAAAGATTTATTTAAATCAACGATAAACGTTAGAATATAAAAACAATTTATCGCAAAATAAGAAAAATTATTTCAATAATTTTTCTTTTTTTTTTTTTTTTAAATTATTTTTTATCCTTTTTATATAAGATATATAATCCACTTTTTAAGTAAATTTTTTTTAATAAAAAAACTTTAAAACGTGGATTAATATAAATAAATAAATAAATAAATAATAAAAAAAAAAAAAAACAATAAAAAATAAAAAATTATTTTAATTTTATAGACCCTTTCCTGAATCAAAGATGTTACTAAATAAATTTATATTTGAATTTGATTTTTTCTTTTTTTTCAATTTGATTTCAAATTAAATATTTTAATATTTTATTTTATTTTTAAAAATATATATATAAATTTAAAAATATAATTTAATATAGATAAAATAAAACATATAAAATAAAATTTTTTATTATAAATATACTTTTATTATAAATTAAATTATTTTTTTTTTTACTAAAACTATTATTATTATTTTTTAATATTTATATAAACTTAATATTAATAGAAAAAGAAATAATAAAAATAAAAAAAAAAGAAAAAAAAAAAAAAAAGTTAATAAAATCAATTTTTATATATAAATAATTATACTTATATATTTATAATACTAATTTTAATATTATTTAATTAATTTTTATTATTTTTATTTTTTTATTATTATTTTTAAAAAAATCATTTAGATATAATATTATTTTATTATTATTATTATTATTTTATTAATAAATAATATTTTATATATTTTATATTTTTGTCATACTATTAAATAAATAATGTCAATACCATTACCAGTAGCTGGTGGAAAAATTTCTTTTTCAGATTGGCCAAAAAATAATTCCGAAAATGATCATAGAATCAGTAATAAAGAAAAAGTATTTAATAAAATTAATCATAAATATCATCCATATAAAAAGACAATAGAAAATCTTGAAAAAGATTTTCAAATGGAATCAGAGGAAAATAAAGATAATGAATATGTATCATCGTTTCTTTCAAAACTCCCCATTCATAAATCCTATTCCCCAAAGAAAAAAAATTCAACACCTATGAATGGAATGTCCTCGTATGAAGGTAATAATTATTATTATTATAATGGTTTAACCCAAAAATTATTGGAAGATGGACCACCTCATTTAACACTTGATGAACTAAGTTCGAGTCCAGAAAAACAACCTTTTTTTTCACAAAATTTAAAAACAATGCATTTTTTACTTCATTCGAATAATTTGGAGAGTATAAGTAACATTAATAGTAATTTAAGTAATAAGATGAACATTTTTGGAAATAAAATTTCTCAACTAAATCCAAATAATATTAATATTAATACTAATAATAATAATAATAATAATTCTACAACTAATAACATTAATAGGAAGACTTCCTTACTCAAAGACAATATATTAAATACTTTTACAAGTACTGGAATAAATAAAAATCTTAATTCTATCATTGTTTATGGGTATCCGGTCAATTTAGCAAATGAAATCATTCTTCATTTTAAAAGTTTTGGAGAAATTTCAACTCTGGATTCCATGCAAGAAAATAATTGGGCATTAATTACCTATCGAAGTAGTCTCAGTGCAAAAAAAGCATTGAAATATAAAAATGCTTTCATGTTTAAAAATAATATCATTGGGGTGATGACGCATAATGAATACTTAAAACTCATAAAATCGAATCAGCCCAACGTTTCGTTGACATCTAATGGTTTATCCTCACAAACTAATCATTCTACTGCCACTATGAATACTATAAGTAATCAAAGCAAAGTATTTAGTAATAGTAATAATAATAATAATAACAATAACAACAGCATTAATAATAATAATAATAATAGTAGCAAAAATATGAACAGTTCTACTTTCAATAATACTTCACTTTGGAAAAATAGTACATCTTCCAGTTCGAATAATTATCATCTATTATCATTGAATAGAAATATTTTGGATAATTCTCCATATAGTATTAAAAATAATTCACCAGAAAAAATAAATAATAATAATAATAATAATAATAATAATAATAATAATAATAATAATAATAATAATAATAGTAATAATATTAATAATAATAATAGTAATAATATTAATAATAATAATTCACTAAGTCAAGTGAATTCACAGATGAGTTTTACTATGAACACAAGTAAGAATAATGATTTTTCATCTAATATAAGTAAGAGTATGAATAAGAAATCGAATATAATAAAATCATTTAGTATAAAAGGAAATAGTGGAGATACCAATAAACTATTAAAAAGGAATAAAGTTCAATTTTCAACCATCATTTCTTCAAAAAATCGTAGTAGTCAACATAGTGATATTTTAGATCCATCTAAAAATTTATCATCAATTAATTTTGTTAATGAAAATCCTCAAATAAATAATAATGATAGTACTTTAGATACTTATAGGAAAGTTAGTCTGTTGAATAATTTAACTCCAACAGGTATGAAATTTAATCCTAATTCAGTATTGAAGGAAGATAAAGGTCAAAAAAGGGAGGCCTCACTTTCATCATTCAATTCAAAGTCAACATTTAATCCAACCAATCCATTAATAAAAATGATTAATAAAGAAGAAAGTAGTAGTAATAGTAGTAATAGTAATAATAATAATAATAACCTTAATAATAATAATGATAATAATAATAATAATAAAGAGGAAAAATCAATTTTTGCTAGAAAATCAAATATATTTCACCATTCTCATTATTCTCCACCAAATACAATGAATTCTTCCATAACCATTCCAAAAATTGGAAATAATAAGATAGTAAAGCCAAACACTTCATCAAACGTCAAGGATACCAATTCTAGTCTATTAGGAAAAATGGTGGAACTTGTTTTTGGATGGTAGTTTCTTATATATATATATATATATATATATAAAAGTTAAATATCAGTAATAATCTTTATCATTATAAATAAAAAAAATGAAATATAAAAAAAAGAGGATTAAAAAAAAGAAAGGATTAAAAAAAAAAAAAGAAGATTAAAAAAAAAAATAAATATATATATATATATATATTAATATTTTTAAGTTAGAATAGATGGTTCTCCTCAATTAAATAGACGATTAATAATATATTCAAATTTAAAATGATAACATAACATTTAATATACCAAATATAACCAATATATGAAATATATATATATAATTCAATTTTTTTTTTCATATATATATTTATATTCTATCTATTGTGTATAAATATATATATATTGTAAAAAGTTGAAAAAAAATATTTATATATATATATCATTTTTGCTCTATTCCTTTTTATACGAATAATACGACTAAGGAACAACGGTAAAAGTATAGGAATAGTCTTTGAGTTTTCATTCATTATCCTGATAAAGAAAAGCAAAAAAAAAAAAAAAAAACAATAGGAATCTGACGATCTTAGAAATAAAAGCAGGCTTTGAGCCCTAGAGGGTTGACATCGACATAGAACTTGGATATTCTTATACATAACCATTAATATATTAAGGATAAACACCTCCTATTATAAAGGATTAGAGGAATCTTAACTATAAAAGGATCTTATCTATCTTCTCACTCTCTATTATTTAGAGATTCTAATTTTATTTTATTTTATTTTATTTTATTTTATTTTATTTTATTTTATTTTATTTATTTATTTATTTATTTATTTTATTATATTTGTATTTAAAACTAATAGGATGATTAATTCATTTATTAATCTAAAACTATGTTAATTTAAACCAGCAATAAAAAAAAACAATTATCTATTAATAATATAATAAACATAACATATTTATTTAATTATTAAACAAGAAAAAAATAAAAATAAAAATAAAAATAAAATAAAATAATATATACTGTTAAATATAACACTTAAAATCAGAAATGATATTTATATTTTATTATGTGTTTATTTATTTATTCATTTATTTATTGATTTTACATTTAGAAAGACCTTATTCATTTATTTATTGATTGTACATTTAGAAAGACCTTATTCATTTATTTATTGATTTTACATTTAGAAAGACATTATTCATTTATTTATTGATTTTACATTTAGAAAGACCTTATTCATTTATTTATTGATTTTACATTTAGAAAGACCTTATTCATTTATTTATTGATTTTACATTTAGAAAGACCTTATTCATTTATTTATTGATTTTACATTTAGAAAGACCTTATTCATTTATTTATTGATTTTACATTTAGAAAGATCTTATTCATTTAAGAATATCTCATTACATGTTATTACATGTTATTTATAATTATATTCTGTGGTCGTCTAACATTATTGGTAGCACTTAACTTTACACTGTATTATATTATCAAATAAAAATATTTTACACTTCATAATGTAGTGTATAATGTACAATGCAATTAAACACATAACTGTGATATTTAACATTCCCCCTACATTGGCATTTTCTACATTTCCATGATGAAATTGGCAAAGTATTTAAGCTTGGGTCCAGAAATACTTTTGGTTAATGGATCTGCCATCAATGAAGTTAGAACCAATGAGTGTTAATTTTAATTTCATTTTTCATAATTTCATCTTGAACATATTTGTATTTTATATCCATATATTTGCCTCGTCCCTTTTTGGTTTTCATTTTCGGCTATATCCTTACAGGATTTATTATCTATTCTAATATTAATTCTAATATTTTTGTTGAATATTTCATTTGCTAATATTCTAATCCATATAGCTTGTTTGGTACATTCTATCATACTCGAGTATTCAGCTTCTGTGGTGGAGAAGGCTATAATTTTCTGAGTAATTGATTTCCATGATATTGGACTATTTCCTAATACAAAAATATATTCTGAAATGGATCTTCTTTTAATCTCATCACCAGTGAAATCTGCATCACAATAAACTCTTAAAATTTTCTTTCCTTTATAATGAATTGAATAGTCCTTTGTACTTTTAAGATATTTTAATATTTGAATATACCTGCATTCAAATCAGCTTTTTATTGGATTCTCGGAAAATTTTGCAGCTTGATTTACTACAAATGCTAAATCCGGTCTTGTTTTTGTTGATACATATAATAGAGATCCAATCAATCTTTTATAATCAGTTTTGTTAATTTTCTCAGAGTTTTCTCTATCTTCTAATTTTTGAATTAATACATGGCATTCTAGTTATTTTAATATTGTTTATATTATAGTTAGTTAGCATTTTTTCAATGTAATCCTTTTGATTAATTTTGAAGGCTTTATTTGTTTTAATTATTTTGATTCCAATAATTTTGTTTGCTGTTTTTATCTGTGGAGACTTTGTATTTATTTTTTATCTTTGAAATAACTTTGCTAATTTCTTTATTCTCTCCTTCAATTAATATATCATTCAACATAGAGTGTTAGTGATAAGCATAATTTATTATTTTTATGTTTATCAATAAAAAAAAAACAATTATCTGTATTATATTGAATTAACCCAATTTTCTTAAGAAAACCGGAGATTTCGTAAAATTATTGTCTTCCAGCTTGTTTGAGTCCTTAGAGAGTCTTTCGTGATAATCCCTATTTTTCCGTAATTGTAATTTTTATCACCGATTGAAATTTGAACATAAATTTTCTCATCTAGGTTAGCGTTCAAATATGCAGCTTTAATATCGATTTATCTTAAATCTCATTTATATATAGATGCTATAGTAATTGTTATTCTAAAACTATCCATTTCTATTGTAGGAGAATAGGTGCTAGTATAATCAACTCCTTTTAATTTGTCGGAAACCTTTGACAACTAATCTTACTTTATATATTCCATTATCTTTAATAGTAAAAACCCATTTAACGTCGAGTGGTCTAATGCCTTTTGGAATATTTTTGTTTTCCACAATTTTCATTACATTATTTCCATATAAATTTTGTAATTCTTTGTTAATTGAATCTTTCCATTTGTCATGGCACTTTCAGAATTCATAGCTTCTTCATAATTCTTTGGAATTAACGTATTAATATTATTAACTCTATTTCTCTTGCGTCTTTTGTTTTCATCTGAATTTGTTTTCCTCTCAAAAAAAAATGATTTATTTAATGTTGATATTCTATCTTTTATTTTTCTTTCTTCATTCGATTGATAATTTTTCCTTTTTTCTTTTTCGAGAGGTTTTTGTTTTTTCGTTATCAATTTTACTATTTTTGTTTACTTGTTTATCGAAATTTTTATTATTCCATTTAATATTAAATTTAATATTATTTTCTTTGGTTTTTCTTAATTTTCTTTTATCTAAAGGTTCCAGATCACTAAAACAGTCCTCATATTCATTTTCTGATTTAAAGTTATTAATTTTAATATTTTCATATATTTTATTATTTTTAAAGCTTAATTTTTCATTCATCTTCATATTAACCTGAATTTTATGATTGCTTTCAATTTTATTTTCAATAAGTTTCTGGTTTAAATTTTCATAATTATTAAGGTTTAATTTAGATAAATTTTTATAATTATTAAAGTTTGAAATTTTTTAAAATTTTTATTCAAATTTTTATTAATAAAACTTTTTTTCACATTTTTGTTCAAAAAATCATTTTTTGTGATTTTTATACCTTTTATGTTTATTATTGTTATTTCCATTAATAATAGCATTGTTTTTATTACTTTTACTATTATCATATAGGGTTTTGACATGATTTTCGTTGGATGGAATTTTTATATTTTATTCAGTATTTGAATTTTTGAGTATTTCCTCTTGATTTTCAGCTAATTTTTGATTTTCATTAATTCTATCTTCATTAATTATGTCTTCATTAATTTTATCTTTATTAATTTTATTTTCATAAATTATGTCTTCATTAATATTATTCTCATTAATATTTTCGTTTTTTTGAATTATTATCTAAAATGTTTTCATTATTGTATTCATCCATTAAATCTATATTATCTTCAAGATTAATTTTATTTTGTTTGCTTTCTTCCATTTCTAATTCATTATGATAAATGGATTGACTAAAATGATGTTGTAAATCCCTATTCCCCTTCAATTTGTTTATCTGAAGGATTTGAGGAATGAAAAAAAAAAAAAAAAGATGTACCAAGTGAGCCTAGTGTACTTTCATTGAAGTATGCATCACGAACTATAATTATTGATTTTGAAGTAATGTCCAGGACACAATAACCAGGAGAGTCAGATGAATATCCTAAGAAAATACCTTTTTTTTTTTTTTTTATTATATTTTCATATTATTTTCAAATTTTCCTTGTTTGTATCTATTAAGAATAAAAATTCTTTACATCCAAAAACTTTAAGTTTAGATATATCGATTTTCTTATTAAAAAATACTTCGTTCGAGGATTTTAAAATTAATTTCTTAATGCGGATATAATTTATACAATATACATGCACATTTAATAGCTTCATCCCATAAAATAGGAGATAGTTTGGCAGTACTGAGTCATGTTTTGGCGCAGTTATCTAATGTCTGATTAATTCTTCCAGCGCCACCATTTTGTTGGGGATTACCTGGTATAGAATGATTTAAATGTAATACCATTATTTTTAAGATAATTTATAAAATTAGAGTTATTATATTCTTAAATCGTTATCAGATCTTATTTTCTTGATATTGTAATTACAAGTATTTTTCATAAGTTTATGATATTCAATAAATTTTTGTACTACCTCAGATTTGTGTTTCAGTAAATAGACTCAACATTTTCTACTGAAGTCATCAATGAATGTTATATAATGTTTGTATCCACTAAATGATGGCTTTTTTTTTTTCTTGAGTTTACTAATTTTGCAATCTTCACAATTTATATTATCATTCTTTTCTTCCTTAATGTTGTTGTTTACTAAAAATTTTTTGAAGATTTTGATTGTAATAGTGACCTAATCTAGAATGCCATAATTTTAAATATTCTAATCTATAATTTTTCATTGGGCTTGTATTTAAAATAAAGAGGTTTTCATCATTTGTATAAACGGTAGTAATTAGTTTATTATTTTTAAAAATTTGGAGTCTTTCTTTATTGTTACACATTTCCATTACTAATTTAAAGCCTTTTTTTACATAGGTAATGGGTGGAAATTAAATTATTTTGTATGTTTAGGGTATAAAATACTTTTCTAATAGAAAAATTATTATTTTAATACATTCCTTCGTACATAACCTATTTTGTATATTCTATTGGATTGTCGGTTTGGATATGTAATTCCTCTATTAATAACTTCTTCAATGTTTGGTAGTATTTTAATATTTTTAGAGAAGTTGATCCCTATTCCACTATCAATGATCCATGATTCTTTGTTGTTATCTTCCTTAATATTATTTTCTTCTTTTAAGATTTCGGCAGTTGCTTTATTTACCTCTATGTTCCTGGAATTTATTGAACTGTTATTAAAATTATCATTTACAATATTTGTTGTTATATTGAAGCAGAAGTTGAATAAAGGATCTGAATCTGAATTTGTATTGTTTTGTTCTTCATAATTAATGTTATAAGATTTTAAGTTTTTTTTCTACCTTTCCTACTTAAAGATATTCTTTTTTTTTTAATTTTATTTCTTGACTTATTATTATTATTATTATTATTATTATTATTATTATTATTATTATTATTATTATTATTATTATTATTATTATTATTATTATTTTCTCCCCTATAGTTATTATTTGGTGAATTTGATGGGCTGAAAAAAACAGTTATCAGTAGTGTGTCCATATTTATGGCAATATTGGCAGTATTCGTTGGAATTTGTTTCTTTATTGAAAAAATATATAGGAGTTTCCCATTTCGGACTCTGTTAAATTTGATCTTCGTGTTGATATACTTCCTTGATTTCTATTCTTTTAATACTTTTACTTTTCTTGATTATAGTACTTAGTTTTGTTATTTCTTCTTTTAAATCTTTAAATTTCTTTTCAACATATAAAAAGTATGAATGAATATGCAATACCGACTTTATTGAATTCCTCTAAAGAATATAAAACTTTTGTTTCTTCATTTAGTTCTGGCTTATTTTGTAATTTTTGCCTCGTTATTTTATTCTGTAAATAATGATTCAAGATTATCTAAATACAGCTTAAAGTCATCCTTTTCGATTTCAGGCTTCTTTATCTTCATTTCAATTTCAAATAATCTGGAAGGTCCTCTTTCTGAAAATCTTTCCTTTAATTCATTTATCATTAAGTAGGCGCTTGTGCAGTTATTTAATATGGTTTTTATATATTTGTCGCTTGTACTGTCATATTTTAAATGTTTTTTTATTTGTGTTTATATCTTTAATATTCTTTGATATATAATCACCCAACTCCTCAGAATCAAGGAATAATTTTAAGTCTGAACGCCATTTGTGAAAGTTTTCATATGTAATTTTAAAGTTTTGAATATGAAATTTATTAATTGTATTTGTTTAAATATTTAGAGGTTTCACTTCAACAAGAGTATCATTCATTGTTGTACTTGATGTATTTGTTGTCTTTGTTATCTTTGATGGAGTTTTTGAAGATCATAGTTGTTGAATTTTCTGATTATGTCATTTTAATGTGACTGATAATATTTCTTTATTTTAATATTTAATGAATATTTAATATTTAATATATTGAATTTTGATATTAATAATTGTTAATGAATTATTAAGTCATTGAGACTGTTTATCTGTTAAATATAGCACTTAAAGTCAGAAATGAAATTTATATTTTATTATGTGTTTATTTATATATTTTATTGCTTTTTCGTTTAGAAAGACCTTATTCATTTAAGAATATGTCATTACATGTTATTTATAATTATTTTCTACGGTAATCTAACATTATTGATAACATTTAACATTTCATTGCATTATATTATCGAATAAAAATATTTTACACTTAATTATGTAGTATAATGTACAATGTAATTAAACCCATAACTGTGATATTTAACATATACTATATGATATAAAAAAAATATTATCTTTAAATTAGTTTTATTAATAATAATATTAATAATAAAAAAAAATAATAATAAACAATTCAATGATTTATAAATATTAACCATTTTAAATATTTAAAAAAAAATAAAAATAAAAATAAATAATAAAGTAATTATAATTCTTTAAATATTGAAAATGAAATTAAATAAAATAAAATATATTATGTATAAATTATAATAAGAAATATTTTTGAAATTGAGCATTAAAATCATTTTATTAAAAAAAAAAAAAAATTTAAATAATAGAAGTAAAAATATTACAATGAGTTAAAGGATGATTATAACATTATAAATATGATGGAGAAAATAAATTTTAATACTTTAATTACGATAGTTTATTTATCATAAATTTACTTTTGTTTTATATCGAGTTTTTTTTTCTAATGTAATAGAATACTTGATTTGACCATGAAATAAAAATTTTAGTTAAAATAATAAAAAAATCATTAATTTACTCTATGAAAGTATTTAATATAAATATTATATCCTCTTAATATATATATAAAAAAAAAAAAAAAAAGATGATAAAACAGAACTACTTTATATAAAGATGAAGAAGAAATAACCTCCCTAAAAAACAAAAGGAAAATTTAAATATAAAAATAAAGAATACTTTCATAGGCTGATAGAATTTTAATAAAAATGATGAAAATTTCATTAATTTACCCTAAGTAAGAACTTAATATAAATATTATCTAACATAGAATTAATTTAATTGATTTTACAAAAGATATTTCAATTTTACATAAAAATGAAATAATAAAAAAAAAAGGTAATATAACAGAACTACTTTAATACTTTATATTAAGATGAAGAAGAAATAACCTCCCCAAAAAAAAAAAAAAAAAAAAAAAAAAAAAAAAAAAACTAACCGAACACAAGGAAAATTTAAATATAAAAATAGAGAATACTTTCATAATAATTTGAAGACAATAAGTTGTTGTTGTTGTTGATGTTGATGTTTGGTTTTATTTTATTTTATTGCTTAAGTGTGATACCAAAAAAAAAATAAGGTTTAATAAGAAATGAAAGGGTAGTATGGTAGTATTCCATTCATAGTAGGCAAGTTTTTGATAATTATATATTTTTGTAATAAAAAAAAAAAAAAAAGGTAAATTTAGTAAATTTTTAAAACACTTTCTCCTCTACCCAGTATATATTATGTTATAAACAAACCCGTAATAAAAAAATATTTAACCTAGAGTATAATAAAAAGAAAATAAAAATAAAAAAAAAAAAAAATAAAAAAACATTTATTATAACAGATGAGGAAGGATCAATGACAATCCCTCCATTATTAAATATTATGTAATAAGTGGGTAGAAGCTGAGCCAACTGAAAAATGTTAACTTCAAAAGATGTAATAAAATTTATAATTAATGTATTTTCTGGTCATGGTCTACCTCAAACAATCACAACTGATAATGGTGTCCAATTCAATTCGGATATAACAAAAATATTCCAAGAATATATGTGTATTAATTGATCATAGTTAATATGAATAAAAAATAAAAAAAAAAAAAAAATAAAAAAAAAAGAAATAAATTTGTAAATAATAAGAAATAACTTTCCAATTTTATTTCTTTTTTTTTATTTTTTATTCATATTAATTGTACCATTCAATGAATAAAGAAAGAAGACAATAAAAATAAAAAATAAAAAATAAAAAAAAAAAATAAAAATATTTAATAATTAAAAGATGAAATCAAAATTAAAAAATATATTATATATTATATATAATATATAGAATTCTAAAAATTCATTCATTTATTGGAATAAAAAAATAATAAATTTATATATATAAATATATAAATAAGTAAATATAAATAAGTAAATAAATAAATAATTAATTAATTAATAATTTATAATAAAATAAAATAATTTTTTGATATCAAAATACAAATATTCAAACTTTAATTAATATAAAATAATTTTATTAATATAAAATAGTTTTTATGATTCAAACATAATTTAATGTCAAATCAAATTTAAATCTAATGACTAATGATTCTATATTATCCTTATTATGTGGCTTGTTATATATCAAATTTAATAATTAATACTATTTTTAATAAGTGGCTTGAATTCTAAATAAAAATAATTATACCTATAAAATAAAGAAATAATTTTTTTTTTTTTTTTGTATCCACAAGAATTGTGAAACTTTATTTTTTTTTTTTTTTATTAATTTTTGTGTTTTTTTTTTTTTTTTTTTTTAGAAAAAAAAAAAAAAAAAAAAAACACAAAAATTAATATTCATGTAATTAAATAAAAGAATAAATAAACAAAAAAAAAAAAAAAAATTAAATAAATAAATAAATAAACATATTATTTGTCCAATTAGAATATAATAATACTTCAAATAGTAATATGAAAAAAAAAAAAATAATAATAAAGTTTAAATAAAGTGTATCAATTAAATTCAAGAAAAAAAATTTCATTGACATCATGAAACCTTACCTCCAAAATGATAAGATTTCTTTTTTTTTTTTTTTTAAAAGGGAATTCTTATTTCGGATTAGGGTTTGAATTGACTATCTAAAAAGAAATTATGGTTCTCCTTCAGAGGTATTGGCCCTGCTTAAGTCTGTCTTACTACATTTTCAGTGTGGACGCTCTTAAAAAATAAGAAAAAAATAAAAAATAAAAAAAAAATAAAAAATAAAAAAAAAATAAAAAATAAAAAAAAAATAAAAAATAAAAAAAAAAATAAAGTTTGTCTTGGTGAGTTTGCGCTTATACCCGTTTGTCGAAATAGTAACTCTTGTTAAGTTCTAGCTCTAGGCATAATTTCTGCCAATAGAGAGCTAGAGATCGATCGAATCAAGAATGGCGTTTTAGAATATACGCCAAAATTAAACTTGGTTCGTAAACAAAAACATCCCATTCCTTTCTTTATAATCATGTATGCCTGTATCTCTTCCTACCTAGAAGGTAATTATATCATCGGTACCACGTCACCTATATATTTACTCACTCATTATTCAGAAAATTAGTAATAATAACACAATTATCATTAATTGATCTATTCAGTACATTATTAGTATCAATACTATTATTTGCAATATCACTAATACTTTTTTTTTTTTTTTTTTTTTTTTTTTTTTTTTTTTTTTTTTAGACTAGGAATAAACTTTATTTAATAATATTTTTTTTTTTTAAAAAAATACATGAAATTTAAATACATGAAATTTTTTTTTTATATTAATATTAAAAAACTACGTTATGAGATTCGAGGACGAAAAGGCCTATAACTCTTCCCATTCATCGAAGATAACTCCATGTGGATGAAAATTATCATTCGAATCTGTATCAGAATTTCTTCTTTGCCTTATCGTTACGACGTCGACGCTCTTGACAACGGTAGGTCTAACACTATACAAATCGATCATGGTGTAAAAATCACCAATCACAATAGGCATAACGTTAGTAAGGAATTCCGCAAGCCCCACAAAATATGAAATCGGGAAAGAAGACTCGTTCGAAGGTGATTGAAAAATATTATTAATATATCGCCTTCTATCACTAATACTAGTATTCCTATTTTTCTTTATCGATATTATTACTATTATTAACAATATTTCCTATTGTTATTAAAATTTCATTAACTTTACATTATATACTTTAAAAATATATAAACATAAAAGTATAAAAATAAACAAAAAATATTATTTTTAATAAAAAAAAAAAAATTTGATAAAATACAATGATATATATTTTCTTAAAAGGATTCTCTTATTCCTTAATAATTATAAATAATTTATTCTCGATTTTAACAATAGATTTATTTAATTTATATTTATTATTTTTTTTTATTTATTTATTTATTTTTTTTTTTTTTTTTTTTAAAAAATAAAAAAAAAAAAAAAAAAAACTTTACTTTTTAATAATAAATTAGAATAATAATAATAATAATAAAATTAACTTTTTTTATTATTATTATTATTTTTTCATTTTTAAAATTATATATTATGAATAAAACTGTTATTTATAATTAAAAAAAATTAAAAATAATTTAAAAAAAAATAAAAATTTTGTTCTTTTTCCTTTTTTTTTTTTTTTTAAAAAAAAAAATAAACCTTTTTAAAATTTTTTAATAACATAATATAAAAAAATCTATATATATATATATACTTAAAATTGCATTTATATAAATATTGTTTCATTTTAAATTTATTACATATCATAACGATTTTGATTTCTACCATAACTACCGTTAGTATAGTTATCATTAGATGGTTTTCTATAATACTTGTTAGCTTGATTCTTTGGTGAACTTCTATAGCCTCCATCTATTGTTTAAAATAACGAATAAAAATTTATAATAAAAATAATGAATAAAAAATTAATATTTGTCGTTTTATTAATAGAAACAACATCAACAATAATAATAAATCATTTATTTTTTTCAATATTAAATTTATAAAATGAAAAAAAAAATTATAGTATATATTTTTCTTTTTTTTTTTTACCTCTTGAGGAACTACTATTATTTCTATTATTAACAGCTCTTTTACGTCCATAAGAATTATTGTTTGAGTAATTACTGGAAGCGCCAGAATTAGAATGTAATAATGGTTTTGTAGAGTAAGCAGAACTAGTAGTACTAGTTGTATCTGAATGGAAAATAGTTTGAGGTTTTTGTGGTTGTTCCATAGCAGCTAATTTATTCTTTGGTATATAACCCTCCTTTCCTGTATCAATATTATAACAAAGACTCCAACCATCCTCAAAGGATTTAATCATTTTTACCATATGTCCATTCTCTACTACTAATTCATCATTTCTTTGTGGAGTGAACTTACGAACAACCTTGAAGGTCTTGAATTTTTCATATTCATCAGGAATGCTTATACCGAATGCTGATTTCATCATTGGTTTATTACGATCTTCTTCCATATGTTTCTTCATCATATCAGAATAGTTTTGTTGTTCTTCGAAAGTGATAGAATTAATACGTTTTGGTTCCTCTGGAACTCCAAGTAAATTATCGCTACTACCGGTAGTGACTATTGGTATATCTTTATCAGAATTCCAATTACTGCCACTGTAGGAATTCATAGTGAATGTTTTATCAGATAATTTATAGTTAGAATCATTATTTGATAATAAATTGTAGGGTTCATTAACCTTTTGCATATCCTTATCATTAGAAGAGAATCTACTGTATTCATCATCACCACCTCTTCTTGACATAACAACAATACCTACAACAACTAAAATTAATAGTAAAGCACCACTACCAACACCAATTAATATCCATTTGTTTTTTAACAAACTTGTACCAACACCTATTTGTTTTTTTTAATATATTATTAAAATTTTTTTAAAAAAAAATGAAATGGAAATTAAAAATTTAATATATAATCAAAATATACATAAATAATACAATAATATATAATAAGATTGTATTTCTTTTTTCTTTTTGTTTAATAATAATATTATTAATAGTTTAATTTTATATTTATTTATTTTTTTTTAATAATTATATTTAATAATATTTTTAATAGTTTAATGTTATATTTAGTTATTTTTTTTTAATAATTATATTTAATAATATTTTTAATAATTTAATATTATATTTAGTTATTTTTTTTTTTTGATAATTATATTTAATTTTTTTTTATCGATTAATAATATTATATTTAAAACTTTTATTATAATCTTATTCTTATTTTATTTTATCTCAATTATTACTACTATCTTCTTTTTTTTTCATTTCTTTTAATAAATTTTTTTTCACTCTTTCTATTAATGATTTCAATTCTTCTTTTAATATATATTTAATTTATTTTCGATTTCATTTCTTTTATAATATATTTAATTTATTTTTTGTTACTTTAGTATCAATTTCATTATCAACAACCCCCTATATATATTCCTTTTTTCTTTTCCTTTATTAATATCTTTTTATTTATAATTTATATTATTGTTTATTATTTACCTGGAGTAGCCTTATCTTCTGTTTTAAATACATATTTATCTAATGGACCTTGTTTACCATTATAATAGTTGACAAGATCTTCAGGACTTGAAGTAATAATTTCCTTACCATATTTTTGAGTATCTGGTAAAGCACATTTACCACCAGGATAACGAATTATTTCTGCAGTATAAATACCATTATAAGTACTTAATTTGTTTGTTTCTGAAGGGGATTGAGGTAACCCATTAGCATCTTGTATATAAACAACAACTTTAGTACATTGTTCACCTACAGCAATTTTATATCCTTGATATTTATCACTTGGGGTGAAAAAATAAGCTTTACCGGTACTTTCAAAATCTTTTTTATATACATTAATATCAGCAGCAAAAGTACCTACTAAAGTTAATAATGATAAAATAAGGAATAGACAATTCATATTTTTTATAGATATTATTTATTTTTTATTTTTATAGACAATTTATTTAAAGTTTATTGAGTTTTCAATATTGAAAAATTACGATTGATTTTTAAATAAAATATTGTTTTTTTATTTCTTAATACTATTAATTATATTAATTTATTGTTTCAACTTATGATATGTATATTATACTAAATAAAAGTAATATAAAAGTAAAAAAAAAAAAGTTAATTTTTATATTTTAAAGAGTTCAGTATTATTTACATATATTTACTTTTTTATTTTTTTTTAAAAAAAAAAAAACTTTTTAAGCAAAAAAAAAAAGTTAATTTTTATATTTTAAAGAGTTCAGTATTATTTACATATATATATAGTTTTTTATTTTTTTTTTTTAAAAAAAATAAAAAACTTTAATATTATTAATTATATTTTCAATTTATACAATAAAAGAAAAAATATATTATTTTACTGAGAAATATCAATCTTATTGTTTTTTTTTTCTTTTATATTATATATTGAATCTTCGAAATTAATAATAATATTAATACTGTTATTTATTACTTAATATATGTTATTTGATTGTATAAAACGATTAAAATATTATAAACAATATAACATTTAAACACCTACTGATCTTTATTCTAATATATGTTTTGATTGTATAAAACGATTAAAATATTATAAACAATATAACATTTAAACACCTACTGATCTTTATTCTAATATATGTTTTGATTGTGTAAAACGATAAAATTATTATAAACAATAAATATTTAAATACTTACAATTATTTTATTTTGTATACATTCTATATTTAAAGTTTATTTTTTTTATGACAGTTTTATATTTTAGGTGAAAGATTGGAATTACGATTTTTTTTTTTATTTTATGTTTTTAAATATACTTTTATATTTAAAAAAAATATATATTCTTTATTTATATACTTTAATCTTTCCCTTCTATTTTTTTTTTATTTTTTTTTTTTACAGTCTATTAATTTTATCTTTTATTATTATTATTTAAATAAAATAAATATTCTTAAATAAAAATAGAAATTTATTCGATCTATGATTACTTTTATTTTATTATTAAGGAAGGAAAAAAAAAAAAAAAAAAAAAAAGGAAAAAACTGAAGTAAAAAAAAATTATTTTTTTTTTTTTAAAATATTAACTTAATTTTCCAATTTAAAAATTATTTTTTCAATATTCATTCATTAACATCAATAAAAAATTTATTATTTATTTATTTAAATATTTAATTATACATTCATTTATATTTCTATATTTATTTATTTATTTAAATATTCATTCATTTATATTTATTATATTATTTATTATTTATTTATATACACATTTATTTATTATTAATGATTTATTTATATCTTTAATAATGTATTCACTCATTTATTTATTCCTTGATTTACACCACTCGTTATAAAATAAAACATTTTTAATCTAAAGTCATGGACAAAAATAGAACTTTATTTCATATTAAATTGATTTAGCTATTTTACACTTTATATCACCTAACCCTAATGAATAACTTTAAATTAAATAAATAAATTGATAATAGATATATAAATAAATAAATAATAGATAAATAAATAAATATATTATAAATAAATAAATAAAATGATAAAATGCCAAAAAAGGGAAAAAAAAGCATGATTTATTAAAATATTTAATCATGTAATAAAACTTTATTAAATAATGAATAAAAATTAATTCATTTATTTTATTATATTATATTTAAATCATTCAATACTTTTTAATATATGTAATTAAATTAATTTAATCGAAACAAATATAATAATAATTAATTGTAAACTATATTTATTTCAATCAATAAAAATTTAAAGTTTATATATTATAATATGTAATAATAAATGAATACATATATTATAATATATTGTATGTCTATAGCACCAATATATCAAAATATTCCTATTTATATTTATATTAATAAGGAATATTTTTATAATATATTTATATTAATGCCAATAAAAAAATATTTATTTACGTATTAATATATTTATTCATTAAATTATAATTATATATTTATTAATCTATTAATTCAAGCATTTATTCATTATTTATTAATATTATCGCTTTGTCATGTAATTGAAGGTAATTGAATGATTTAAATAAATCTAAATAAATAAATGATATCTATTAATTTATAATTAATAATTAATTATTACTAATAATTAATTTTTAAATATTAAATATTAAATATTCATTACTAAATATTAAATATTCATTATTAATATTAAAGATTAAAGATTAAATAGTCATTATTTAATAATTAGAATTTAATATTTAATAGTTAATTATTAGTATTTAATAATTATAATTTAATATTTAATAATTAATATTATATATTACATATTAATTAATAAATACTAATTATTAAGTATTAAATTATAATTATTAAATACTAATAATTAAATAATAAATTATAATTATTAAATACCAATTATTAAATAATAAATTATAATTATTAAATACCAATTATTAAATAATAAATATTTAATAATAAATACTAATTATTAAATATTAAATTATAATTATTAAATACTAATTATTAAATATTAAATATTTAATAATAAATACTTAAATTTTACTATTAAATATTAAAATAATTATTTTTATTATGCCAATAAATAAAATGAATTTTATCACGAAGGAATTCCAATATTAAATTTCTCTTTTAACACAGGATTAAAGCTATAAAGCTATTCAATTCATTGATATGAAAATGATTATCCAAAATATACACAACATTCATTATTATTATTTCCTATTTGTTCAATGACAAATTATTATTTGTCTATTATTCAAAACATTTATTATTTATTATTTATTATTTATTATTTATTATTATTATTTATTATTTATTATTTATTATTTATTATTTATTATTTATTATTATTATTTATTATTTATTATTATATTATTTATTATTTATTAATAAATACTCTTTTTATTATTTATTATTTATTATTTATTATTTATTATTTATTATTTATTATTTATTATTATTATTTATTATTTATTATTATATTATTTATTATTTATTAATAAATACTCTTTTTATTATTTATTATTTATTATTTATTATTTATTATTTATTAATAAATACTCTTTATTATTATTTATTATTTATTATTTATTAATAAATACTCTTTTTATTATTTATTATTTATTATTTATTATTTATTATTTATTAATAAATACTCTTTATTATTATTTATTATTTATTATTTATTAATAAATACTCTTTTTATTATTTATTATTTATTATTATATTATTTATTATTTATTAATAAATACTCTTTATTATTATTTATTATTTATTATTTATTAATAAATACTCTTTTTATTATTTATTATTTATTATTATATTATTTATTATTTATTAATAAATACTCTTTTTATTATTTATTATTTATTATTTATTATTTATTATTTATTATTTATTAATAAATACTCTTTTTATTATTTATTATTTATTATTATATTATTTATTATTTATTAATAAATACTCTTTTTATTATTTATTATTTATTATTTATTATTTATTATTTATTAATAAATACTCTTTTTATTATTTATTATTTATTATTATATTATTTATTATTTATTAATAAATACTCTTTATTATTATTTATTATTTATTATTTATTAATAAATACTCTTTTTATTATTTATTATTTATTATTATATTATTTATTATTTATTAATAAATACACTTTATTATTATTTATTATTTATTATTTATTAATAAATACACTTTATTATTATTTATTATTTATTATTTATTAATAAATACTCTTTTTATTATTTATTATTTATTATTTATTAATAAATACTCTTTTTATTATTTATTATTTATTATTTATTAATAAATACTCTTTTTATTATTTATTATTTATTATTTATTAATAAATACACTTTATTATTATTTATTATTTATTATTTATTAATAAATACTCTTTTTATTATTTATTATTTATTATTATATTATTTATTATTTATTAATAAATACACTTTATTATTATTTATTATTTATTATTTATTAATAAATACACTTTATTATTATTTATTATTTATTATTTATTAATAAATACTCTTTTTATTATTTATTATTTATTATTTATTAATAAATACTCTTTTTATTATTTATTATTTATTATTTATTAATAAATACTCTTTTTATTATTTATTATTTATTATTTATTAATAAATACTCTTTTTATTATTTATTATTTATTATTTATTAATAAATACTCTTTTTATTATTTATTATTTATTATTTATTATTTATTATTTATTATTTATTAATAAATACTCTTTTTATTATTTATTATTTATTATTATATTATTTATTATTTATTAATAAATACACTTTATTATTATTTATTATTTATTATTTATTAATAAATACACTTTATTATTATTTATTATTTATTATTTATTAATAAATACTCTTTTTATTATTTATTATTTATTATTATATTATTTATTATTTATTAATAAATACACTTTATTATTATTTATTATTTATTATTTATTAATAAATACACTTTATTATTATTTATTATTTATTATTTATTAATAAATACTCTTTTTATTATTTATTATTTATTATTTATTAATAAATACTCTTTTTATTATTTATTATTTATTATTTATTAATAAATACTCTTTTTATTATTTATTATTTATTATTTATTAATAAATACTCTTTTTATTATTTATTATTTATTATTTATTAATAAATACTCTTTTTATTATTTATTATTTATTATTTATTATTTATTATTTATTATTTATTAATAAATACTCTTTTTATTATTTATTATTTATTATTATATTATTTATTATTTATTAATAAATACACTTTATTATTATTTATTATTTATTATTTATTAATAAATACACTTTATTATTATTTATTATTTATTATTTATTAATAAATACTCTTTTTATTATTTATTATTTATTATTTATTAATAAATACTCTTTTTATTATTTATTATTTATTATTTATTAATAAATACTCTTTTTATTATTTATTATTTATTATTTATTAATAAATACTCTTTTTATTATTTATTATTTATTATTTATTAATAAATACTCTTTTTATTATTTATTATTTATTATTTATTATTTATTATTTATTATTTATTAATAAATACTCTTTTTATTATTTATTATTTATTATTTATTATTTATTATTTATTATTTATTATTTATTAATAAATACTCTTTTTATTATTTATTATTTATTATTTATTATTTATTATTTATTATTTATTATTTATTAATAAATACTCTTTTTATTATTTATTATTTATTATTTATTATTTATTATTTATTATTTATTAATAAATACTCTTTATTATTTATTATTTATTATTTATTTTTTATTATTTATTATTTATTATTTATTATTTATTATTTATTATTTATTATTTATTATTTATTATTTATAATTTTTATTTATTATTTATTATTCAATTATTATTATCAATAATCATTCAATTCAATAATTCAATTCGATAATTCCAAAGTGCCAGATTCTTAAGATACGAAAGACTGTGCTGGAATGAACATAAACCAAACTCTATATCAAAGATTATTATAAGCTATTCAAAAAAATTTATATTTATTTGATATTTTTGTATTTATTCAATATTTATTTAATATTTATTTAATATTTAATTAATATTTAATTAATATTTATTTAGTATTTATTTAATATTTAATTATATTTAATTATACTTTTTTAATATTATTTATACCTTTTTATATTTATTTTTGCGGTTTCTTTTTTACTATATAAATTATTAATATATTACAATTTACTTTAATATATGCACAATTAAAATAAAAAACTTTATACAAATTGAATCATTTAATTTTGTTTGTGTTTAATTTTAAAGTTTTTAACAAAATAAAATGATTCAATTTGTATAAACTCTAATAAATTAATTATTTTTCTATATTATATATTATTATATATTATTGTATTTATATTTAATCAAATTATATATATTAAAATATATTATAATATATTGTTTTATTTAATGTTAAAATATTCAAATGGTTGGTTAATCCAACTTTAAATTGAATAATTGAATAATGGAATAATGGAATAATTAAATAATAAATAATTGAATAATAAATAATAAATAATAAATAATAAATAATAAATAATAAATAATAAATAATTGAATAATAAATAATAAATAATAAATAATAAATAATAAATAATAAATAATAAATAATAATAAATATAGCAATTTTTATAATAATAAAAAAAAGGGCTTTTTTATATTTGATAATTATATTAAAAATAAAAAAAAAGTTTTTAAAATTGATTAGAGTATTTAAAATTAATATATTAAAATATAATTTATTTATATTTAATTTTATTATATAACATATATAAACAATATATAGTAATATAAAGGAAATAAATGAAATAGAACCAGTCATTAATTTGGAAATAAAAGGGTTTCATTGGATTAAACCAATATAAATTTAATTAAATAAACATTAACAAAATTAAAAATAAATTAAAGTAATTAAAAATTTCAATTTAAATAAATAAATAAAGCACATATAAATGGAGTATAATTGTAATATATTAAATTAATTAAATTTTATATTAATTAGCGAATCACGTTAAAACGAGAATTATAAAAAAAATTAGAAAAATGAGTAATTTTCATATAATAAATAAATAAATGAATATTAAATAAATAAATTTATTAATAAATACTAAATAAATATAAATAAATAAATTAATAATACTAAATAGATATAAATAAATAAATATAAATAAATAAATTAATAATACTAAATAGATATAAATAAATAAATATAAATAAATAAATTAATAATACTAAATAGATATAAATAAATAAATATAAATAAATAAATAAATATTAAATAAATAAATTAATAAATACTCGATAAGTATTAAATAAATATTAAATAAATAACTTTAATGAAATGGTTACTAACATTCGAATAGTGTTTACTTCAAGAAATTCGTTAATAGTTGTTGGTGTTCCTCATAATTAAATATAATCATCAAGAATAAGAATAAAATCATAAAATTAAATTCTTCATACCTTGAAAGTAATTAAAATTTATTAGTAATTTATATTAACAACGATAAATTATAGAATTTTTTTTTTTTTTTATATCTTAAAATTATCTAATCTGATTAGCCAAATAGAATTATTTTATTAATTAATAGATAGATTATATAATATGTAAATAAATAAATAGATAAATAAGTAAATAAATATGTAAATAAATTAATAATTAAAAAGTAAATAAATAAAAATAAATTAAATAGATGATTAATTAAAAAATTAAATACATAAAACCATTATAAATAGATAAATAAGTAAATAAATAAGTAAATAGATAGATAAATATTTAATTAAATGAATAAATAAATAAATTCTCCCTCACATTAATGATTAACAAAAAGAATTCAAATAAAATATAATAAAAAAAGTTATAAAAGAAACTTCGTATCACTAATAATTATAAAGCTTTAATAATAAAAGAAACTTCTTATCACTGGTAATTATATAACTTTAATAATTAAAAAGTTATGATGGGAATCTCTTTAACCTAAAACGTAATTTTATTTTAAATAAAATAAAACTATAAAATGGTGCTAGAACGTATCTAATTTAGGTTAGGTTATACTGTCCTCATTTCAGCTTCAAAGGGAACTGGAGAAAGCACTCCTAGAAAAAGCGTACTAGAATATTATCAGTAATAATAGACATGTCAAAGCGCCAATACTGAACGCTCAGTAAGACAGTTTAACTTGTGTATTATTATTATTATTTTTATTATTATTATAATTTTCTATTTCTTTTATATTCTTATATTATTATTATTATCACGCATTATTATTATTATTAATAATTTTTATATATCATATTTATTATTTTTTTCATTTTGGTTATTAATATATAATTAATTATTTGTAATAAAAATAAATCTTTTTTATTAAAAATTTCATTACTTCTAACAATAAAATTAATTATAAAGTTTTATATTTCATTCGTTCTAATAATTATATTCTATAACTCAATAAGAAATGAATAATATAAATCATATTACTACTAATAATACATATAATTACATGTAATACTAATAAAAATTTTAAACTAAAGACAAAAAATAAAAACTCTTGTCAAGAAATAACAAGAAACTCAAAAAAACTTATGGCTAAGAAAATAATAATAAAAAAAAAAAAATTTTTTTTTTATTAAAGTTTTTTATATATTTTTTTTTTCATTTTAATTTATTTTAATAAAAATATCGAGTTAAAAAAGAATGAAAATTTGATGGATTCTTGTACGTTATTGCTATAGCTGAATTCTGCTAGGTAAAGGGAAATCATCCCAGTTGGATCTGTTTTGAATTAACATAACATCTTAAATATTGTTCAATAACGGAGTTCATCCTCTCCGTCAGACCAATCCAAAAAAATTTTGAAGTGAATTGAGTGAGTAACCTCTATCCGAATTGATGGTACTTGGGGATGACCATGAAAACAGGAAAATAGAATAAAAAAAAAAAAGAAAAGGCTGTATCGGTAGTAGAAAGATCGCTTGAAAATGGGAAAAGGTGTGACTCATTTTTTTTTTTTTTTTTTTTTTTTTAGGTGAAGCGGTCAGTAAATGAGTAAATGAGTATACAAATGAATCCATTTGATTTTTTTTTTTTGGTATATCAGTTAAGAAGTCCATTGAAATGGAAATGGAAGTCCAAGGGGAATCAGGAATATCAGATTTAAAATAATATAGATTTATATCTGGGAGCTTTTGAACAACAACATATATATTTCGCATGAACAAACATAATTTGTAGTATTGAAATTGGATGAAGGCGCACTAAGTTGCGGTTTAAGTGGTTGAATGATTTTCTTTATTTCGAATATCCGGATGAAGGGGGAATCATTGCAAAATTTTAAATCTAAGGGAATGATCATTTGAGGGTAAAACGTAGAATGCATTGTAGAAGAGTAAGAAACTGTTATTTAGAGAGAGAGAAATAGAGAGAATTGATTGATTTTGGGATGTGAAATTGGAAGTGTCTTATATGTCTAAATACTCATTAAATGTTGATATAATAGTCATCATCCTTTTCATTCATTGAGAATTTTTGTTAGATAAACTGGATTTGGAAATTATTGAGACTTCATAATTTTCAGGACAAAGTACCCGAAAAGGGAGTATTTGGAGAAAGAAGAATCTTCAGAAGGGAGGAAAGTAATCAGATCTTCTGGATGAGTACATCTGGCTTACCATTTGAGGAACTAGCCTGGTAAAAAAAAATTTTTGAAACTAAATTTTCGAAAAAGAAAAAAGAAATCAAAATATAAGTCTCTGAGTCATCTTTTCTGGTTTCTTTTGGTACAAAAAGGTTACGATGATCATAAAATATTGTGAAAAGGAATGCTGGAGTGCCCTTTTAAATAAATGTCTCTAGTTTTTTCTGAGGCTGAAATAATTGCTAAAAAAAAAAAAAAAAATGGTTCTTTTATCGTAAAAATAGGGTAATTTCTTTCGGTTAGAGGAAGTAATCGAGAGAAAAAAGGCAATAAGATGAATTTTATTGCCCTTTTTTTTGGGGGGAGGAAATTTGTGAAAGAATGATACCCATGGCGAAAAATTACTACCATCAGTTTTAGACCATGAAAGGAAGATCTTTGGTCTGGGTAGGACAACTGTAGAAGAAAAAAAATTTAAATTTTTAATTCATCAAAAAAAGAAAAAAAACATTTTTTTTTTTTTTTGAGCATCAGGTAATCAGACGAATTTAGTATTTTTTTTTTTTTTTTTTTTTATTTTTTTTATTTTTATTTTTAAGCAAAAAAAAAATTAAAATGGATGAGAAATCTTAGCGAATCCTTGTCAGTAATAAAACGTCAATAATAAGTTTAACTGTTCCAAGAAATCCAATGAAGCAGATGAAATCTTTTTTTTTTTTTAGAGTTTCATAAGAGTTTCATCAGCAGCGGAAAATACGATGTCCAAGAAAAAAGTCCAGAAAAGGGGAACACAAAAAATTTACTTTTTTTTTCCAAGTTTTGCATATATAAAATAAGCGTTTCCTAGCTTAATGAGGACTTCTGTAAAGGTGCTTATATTGAGTTTCAAGGTCTGGAGAGAAATTAGTATTATCATCAATAATAGCAGAAGACGTATTTACCGATGATGTCTTTGAAAACGTCATTAATTATGTACTTGTAAAACTACAGGTGCCCTTTTAAGACCGAAAAGGCATAACAGCATAACTAGATATTCGAAATGAACGGATACACAAACAAAAGCAGTTTTATATTCATGACTTTTCTTAATTCTAATAAAATTAAAGGCGGCACTGTAGGTTCAATTTTTTTTTCTGAAATTATTTTTCCTTTTTTTGGAAGATTTTCGATCATATAAATGATCGGTGGGAGTCACCTAAGGTAATTCTCATTTAGTTTGACAGTAGTCTACAACTATTATAAGTTCACCATTTAATTCAGGTACAAAGAAAATATAGGTGCTCCAGCAGGAAATTTGTTTTTTCTAATCAATCCATTAGCCAACATTTCGTTAATGTAATCCTTTAGAGCCGATAACTCTTTCTTAGTTAATGAATAGATGGAGCCGTAATACAGGATAGAGTTAGGTTAAAGGGAATTTAATTTCACAATCGTGCGGTCTACGAGGGAATAGCTTCATTAGCTAACACTTCATTATAAACATCCGCAAATGGGTGTAGCCTTACTGGAAATAGGTATTCAATATCATTTTCTTTCTTATTTAAGTCGTTATTGGAGGTAGTAGTTTATAATTGATTTATTGCCTTCAAGAAGTACTTGGAATAACAAAGGCGATAAAAGAGTTTTGGATAACAAGACAATTATTAATACAATGTTTGGAAGTGAAATTAAGTGTTTTGGAAGAAAAATCAATTATTGAACTGTGAGTAAAAAGACAATTAACTCCTAGGATGGCACAATAAGATTGAAGGTCAACAACAAAGAATTGAGTTTTACATTTATATTTATTATAGGATACGAATATTGGTAGGGTTTTACATAGACTTTGTTGATATCCACAGATTCCTGCTACTTCAGGGATAATCTGAATCTGTAGAATAAGGGATATTATTTTCTTTGGCAAAAATAGATGTCCATAAGATTGAATTGGGAATCAGAATCAAGAAGAATTTTTTTTTTATTTGCTTTTTAAAGAAGAATTTGAAACGTTAAGAGTAAATTCAAAAAAATTGGAAGCGTTAAATTTTGGTTGATCGGAAACTCTTGGTCTACTAGTTATTTTGGGCTCAGGATTGGTAATATGAGAAGTCCTAGTGATTGGTTTATATTTAATATAGCTGCAGCAGTTTTATTAAATATAATAAGAGTTAATGGTCGGTTATCAATTGAACTGGATATTTTTTGCTCCTTCTAAGTGGTGTCGCTACACATCAAATCTAGTGATCATTGGCTAAATTCCTTATCATATTTTGTGTAATTAGTTTCGGCAATGGTAAGAGAGCAAGAGTAGAATGCGATTAGACGGTGAAGATTATCAAGACTACTGACTGACTTGTGATGAAACGCATTAAAAAAAAAAGAAAAATTACTAACATCATTTTCTACTACAAATTCCTTGTCGTGATCAGGAAAGTTAGGAATTTCATATGAAAGAAACTACATTTTTAAGATTATTATAAAAGTATAAAGTGTCATTAAAAAAGAAGTTTTGATTATAATAATTGATGTCGGAGCTTGAGTCATAACTATTGTTAGAGAAATAGGTATTTTTCCCGCTGATTTTGTGAGATAGTACAAAAATTAGAAACAGAAGAGTGACATTTGTTGAGATAAAAGTTACATGAAGTTGATTCGAAAAATTCGACTGAACTGGAGAGAATAATCTTATTATTAGCGTAGTATCTAAGACTTTAAATGCTTGAGGATTGTCGGTGTACCCATGAAAAATTCCTGGTAGTGAATTATTATCGAAGTTGCCTCTATAAGATTTTGGAACAAAAAAGAAAACTTTACAACCAAAAAAAATGTAGATTAGAATTATCTATTTTTGGATTTAAAAATAATTTCAAAAGAATCTTACCATTGATACTTTTATGGGAAAGAATATAATGTATATAATTTAGTTATCTCATCTTCCTAAAATTGATGACTTAATTTCTCATTATTTAGTATAGCGGTTGCTGAATTTATGAGAGTGCCCTTTATTCTTTCGGCACGTCCGTTAGACTGTGGGTTAATTGGGACAGTGAACTGTTGATGTAAAGATTTAATAGAATCTTTAATAATTAATTATATAATAATTAATTAATGTAATAAAATTACATAAATTTATGATTCACTTAGTTTTTTTCCGCAATTAACCCTCGAGTTCTCGCTCTGGTATCTCTGTCATAGGCCTCTGCCCTGTTTTTCTCGCTCTGATGCTCAGCTTGAGCTCTTTCAATGTCTCGGAAAGAATCAATAACCGATGTAGGAGGTTCAACTTTCTGCAATTCAACTCGGTATGAAAATTTATTATAAATTTATGAGAATTTTTCAAAAGGAAAAATTATCAATTAAATAATTTTGGATAATAAATTTAATTTAAATAAATTATTTAAGTTAGTTAATTTAGTTTAATATCTTTATTTTGTTGGTACAATTATTGTACATTTATTTCATTATGTTTTATTATTAATTTCTATATTTTGTTAATTTTTTTTTTATTTAGATAGTTTTTATAATTAATTGATTAGTCTTTATAAATAAAATATGTATCCAATCATAAAAAATTATTAACATGCATAAATAATTCATGTTATTGAATCTGTAACACACTAGCGTTACTCTTTATGTAAATTGTAGTAATAAAAATATTTTATTATTAAATAGAAATTAATTATATAAATAAGTAAATATAAATATTTAGTTTAATGGCGCTTCATTATATTCTTTAAATATAGTTTAGTAATAATTATTTAATAATGATAAACGTTTTTTAGAGTGCAACTCAAATAGAGAGATGTTGAATTATCTTAGCCTTTGTTTATTTATTATTCGTTATTTTAGTTCATAGTAAACTTACCTTTTACACAAACTTTTGAAACATAACATTCAGGAAAATATAAAAGTTACTAACAATTTAACAAAAATCTAATCTTTATAATAATCCTTAATTAATTAGATAATATAAATAACATAACTGATTTTAAGAGTTAAAATAAATATTAAACTTTAACTCTTAAAATCAGTTTTGTTAAAATAAATATTAAACTTTGTTAAAATAAAAAAATAATAATTTTAAATACACATGATATTATTTATATTAAAATATAAATTAAATAAATAGTTAAAATGAATATATTAATAGTATTATATTATAGTAAGAAATGTATAAAATTTATATTAATACTCAATTCCTTTAGTAAGTTCTACTGCAATAAACATTTTAACGCACACTTATTCAAACAATAATATTGGTTTTCTGCTGTAGAAATTGCCACACAATGTTGTAATTTTGAATACCAATATATTGGTGTTGTAAGGATATGATCAATATCTTCAATATTTTTCAATTGCAGATCCTATTAATATTTCATGTCCTGATGTTGATCTTTTCGTGTTTTTGTTTCCTTCTAAATCTGCATCTACAAAAACATGTACATTAGTATCTTTAGTAAATTTTATATCAAAATGCTTTGTTCCATTTAAATACATAAATATTCTCAATACATTATTCTAGCCTTCATTGTTTGGACCATTACTTTCCTTGATGCTTTGTATGTTTCTAACATAATATCATCTGGAACCTATTGCTATGTATAGTGAACAATTTGCAGTTTTTCTATACTTATTACTATTAAATTTCTTCCCTTTTAATTCCTCATTATTATAATATATATTATTTCATATTTCATTAAATTTATTTATTTCAAAATTTTCTAAAATACTATTATGCATTTGATGTATAATATATCCATTTTTACATTTTATAAATTTTATTCCAATTATGTAATCTATTTCTTCAATAATACTTAACTCAAATTTATTTTTAATACTTTTTCTAATATCATTTATTACATTTTCATTTACCGCAATTCCAATAAATATGTATGTATATTTATGGGAATGCTTGTTGTACATATATTAAATTACAATGGTCTGGTGTTACCAATATAGCCCTGCATGTCTTCAAAGAAATAGTGCGGGGTGAAACTATTTCCCTAATACTATAAAGTTTTAGAAATAATTTCAATTCATTTGAATATAATTTAATATATTGTCAATTTAATTTAGTGTAAAAACTTTTTGGGCTAATTCATTATATAAAATATAACAAATATGAGCATTAAAAATATATAAATTGGTGAAAAATTCTTTTAAATAATAAATTTTGTAATAATAAAGCATGTTATTATATTATATTAAGACAAAAATGTCACGTTATTATGCCTTTACTCTTGATAACTACACAAACGAAAATGGAACAAAAAATCTGATCTTTTGTCAAAAAATAAAAGAGTAATGCATTTACTTTAAGGTTATGAAAAATCTCCAAGTACAGGAAACACCTCATTTACAATGTTGTTTTTGTTTAAAAAAAAGAGCTAAATTATTAACTATAAAAAATATTATTAATATAAAAGAACTCCATTTAGAACAATGAAAAAAAAAATTTACGAGGCTAATTTAAGTTATTGTAAAAAATCGGGAAATATTTGACAATGGCCATCTGAATTCATAAGAGAAAATGCTAAAGAAGAAAAACAAACTTATGCTCAAGCTGTGAAACTTGCCAAACAGGGAAAATTTGAAGAAATTAATGCCAAAAAACTATGAAAACAAATTTAGGAAAATTTTATTAAAAATTTAGAAATGGAAAACCTTTATTTTACAAGTGAACAAGATTATGTAATTTATTAAAATATATTTAAATTTATGTTTTTTTAAAAAAACTTTAATAATAATTATTCAAATATTTTTTCAAATATTTTAGGTATATGTATAATAATTCAAATATTTATGTTTTTTTAAAAAAACTTTAATAATAATTATTCAAATATTTTTTCAAATATTTTAGGTATATGTATAATAATTCAAATATTTTTGCATATATTTTTGGTATACGTATATATTTCAAATATTTCTGGTATATGTATATATTTTTTTACTAATAATTATTCAAATATTTTTGGTAAAAGTATATATTATGTAATTTATTATATATATTATATATTTTATTATACATTTCTTTCATATATAATACAATTATAAGTATATATTATGTAATTTATTATATATATTATATATTTTATTATACATTTCTTTCATATATAATACAATTATATATATTATATATTTTATTATACATTTCTTTCATATATAATACAATTTCATTTCCTAATAGTTATTTGATTAATAAATATACAAAAAATATTTTTTTGCAATAATAATTATTCAAATATTTTTGCAAAAATATTTGAATTTCATTTCATTTCCTAATAGTATTTTATTATTTATATTTCTCTTAATATATAAAAAATATTTTTAGTTTATGTATATATTACGTATTTTATTATATATATTCTTTCATATTTAATACAATTTCATTTCCTTATAGTATTTTATTATTTTATTTCTTTGATTATAATTAATTTTTATATTTTATTATATATATTCTTTCATATTTAATACAATTTCATTTCCTTATATTATTTTATTATTTTTATTTCTTTGATTATAATTAATTTTTATATTTTATTATATATATTCTTTCATATTTAATACAATTTCATTTCCTTATAGTATTTTATTATTTTTATTTCTTTGATTATAATTAATTTTTATATTTTATTATATATATTCTTTCATATATAATGCAATTTCATTTCCTTATAGTATTTTATTATTTTTATTTCTTTATGATTATAATTAAAATAGAAATTAATTATAATCAAATTTTAATATTTTTATAATAAAATACATTTTTTTTAATTTAAGTATTTTTATATTAAAATGCATTTTTTTTTAATTTTAATATTTTTATAATAAAATGCATTTATTTTGTAATAAAAAAAATCATCAATAATAATATTTTTGTAGATATTTTTGGTATATTTTTAATAACAATTATTTTTGGTATATTTTTAATAACAATTATTCAAATTTTTTAGTATTTATATATATTTCTTTTAAAATATTTTTGGTATATGTATATATTTTTTTAATATTTTTTTCAAACTATCTTTTTGGTATAATGAAAAAAATATCATTTTAAATATACACTTCTTAAGCAGGTATACATATTTTTATATATTAAAATATATATAAATTTTGAGTTCAAATAAAAAAAAAAAAATAATTCATGATTATTATTCATTATAGAATAATATCCAATTTATAAAAATAATAAATTTTTAAAAAAAAAAAAAGAATTAAAAATTGAATGAAATTTAATTCTTTTTATTTCCACTTTTATCTGGAGTTTTTGTGGAATTCTTTCATTTAGCAATTTCCATTTTCATCTGGAGTTTTTGTGGAATCAGCACAAGTTACACATCCATGAGCATCACATTCAGCACAGCTTTTGTCACAAACAATACAGTAACCATCTTCGTTTAATGCACTGTTTTTACAAACGCAGACTCCATCACTAATTACAGCTCTAGTATCTTTACAAGAAGTACATTTTCCTTTTTGATTGCAAGTAGCACAAGATACGTTACAGTACTTACATTCATGAGTTTCAGAGTCTTCATAGAAGGACTTGTCACATTTACATTTTCCTTCTTCACCTGGAACTTTTCCTTCACCTTCACATTCAAGGCATTTATTTTCAATGCATTTACTACATCCTTCGGTACATTTTTCACATTTTCCTTCTTTCATGTAGTAACCATCAATACATTCACAAACACCATCTTTTGCTTTTTTTAATGGATCATTACATTTTTCACAGAAGGTAGCACTTTTACAAGTTTTGCAATCACCAACACATGCTACACATTCATTATTTTCACTGTAAAATCCTTCATCACATATGCATTGTCCCTCATCATTCATATGATGATTTTCTTTACATTCACATTTTCCATTGTTTAACTTTTTCTTTGGGTTGGCACATTCAGTACAGGTATTAGCATCTTTACAAGTCTTACAATCAGGACCGCATACTTTGCATTCTCCTTCATCCATATAGTATCCATCTTTGCATATACATTTTCCTTCTTTTAAAGAGGAGTTTGTAGGACATACACACTTCTTTTCACTTTCAACTAATATTCTTGGTTCATAGCAGCTATCACAAGATTCAGCATTTTCACTGCAAGTTTTACAGTCATCTCCACATTTTTGGCAGACCCCATCATTATTCATAAAGTAACCAGCATCACATTCACATTTACCACTCTTTAAAGTAGAGTTTTCTGGACATTTACATTTGCCTTCGACTAATTTCTTAACAGGATCAATACAGCTATCACAGGTTTCTGCATCCTTACAAGTTATACAGTCGTCTCCACACTCTTCGCACTTTCCATCTTTCATAAAGTAACCACCTTCACACTCACATTTACCATTCACTAAAGTAGATTTTACTGGACATTCACATTTTCCCTCTTTTAATTCCTTAATTGGATCAATACAGCTATCACAGGTTTCAGCATCCTTACATGTCTTACAGTCCTCTCCACATTTTTGGCAAACTCCATCTTTACTCATAAAGTAACCAGTATCACAAACACATTTATCATTAGTTAAAGTACCGTGATTACATTCTGTACATTTATTTTTTCCTGTACATAATTTGCAACCAAGAGAACAAGCTATATATATATATATATATATATTTTTTTTTAAGGAAATATATATATTATATACAAATGTATATAAATTTTTATTAATGATGATATTTATATTCTAATATTAATTGATATTTATATTCTAATTTTAATAATTATACTTTAATTCTAAAATAATATCTTTAATTATATTTACCTTGGCATCTACACTTATCATCTCTGTAGGTACCATCTTTACAAATTAAACTAACTTTGAAACGAGCAACGCCACTAGAATTAACAGCTTTAAATGTTTTGTATTCTACTACATCAGATTTACTTGTTGGTAAACTACCTTCTCCATTGTTTTCAACTCTTATGGAATAATTTTCAAATTGAGCATCAACATAGGATTCATTAGCAGACCATTTACCAACTTCATCTTTATCGACAATAATACTTAAACAGTTCTTCATTAATTCATCGGTGAAATCTTGGAACTTCAATTTCTTTTGGGAAGAAATAGTACAAATGACTTGATTATCACTTTGAGTACCACAGGCTTCATGGTAAACTTCAATAATAAAATTAGATTTAATGATACCGTCCATATGACCAACTTTACTTGATTCTCTTTTCAATACATAACCTTCATAGTAATCACCAAAAAGCTCATACATTTTATCATATTTTGGATAGTTTTTACGAACAATCTTATAGAAATCTTCGTTGGAACAATTATTAAGGTTAATATTTTCAGTAGAAAGGTACCATTTATAGTGATAACCACCATTGCTATTTCTTTCTCTGTAGTCAATGAAAATACCACAGTTTTCTCTAATCTCATCTAAACCCTTATTCATATCCCAGTAGAGTGTATCATATGGAACACCATTGGAAGATGGACCAAATTGATCGGCTGGGAAGGAACTATTAATTGTATCTGGAATTTTGTTTACATATAATAAGTATGTATGCAATAAAACATTTAATTTATAGGTTTGCTTAACTGTTAAACCATCGCAAGATTTAATGTTCTTAATTTCAATTGAGAAAAGTCCATTTACCTCTTTTGTAATAGTAAATTCTTTCTTTTCTTTTCCTTGAGTGACAAGTATGTAATTTTTATTATCAATTATTTTAAATGCTTCATTATTTTGTCCTTCATTACCATCCTTCAAACCTTCAATAATTATTTTATCTCCTGATTTCGAAACATTTATATTTTTAATAGTATCACCTATACCAAAGTTTACGAAGTTTACATTACATTTGTTGTTCTTTCTTAATACACCGTTTTTGGTATATTCAACAGTAACATCAGCGCTTACAGTACAAATAATAGCGAATAACGCTAATAAACTATAATATAACCTCATCCTGCCTTTCTTTTTTCTTTTTCACTTTCTTCCTTTTCGAACCTTAAAAATTACAATTTTTTAATTAATTTTTCCTTATCTCTATTATTTTTTTTTTTTTTTTTATAATAGAAATGTTAAATTCTAAATTTTAATTTATTCAATTGTATATAATACAATTTATTTTCTTTCTGAAAAAAAAGAGAAAAAAAAGAAATATTTCATGTTTTATATATGAAAATAAAAATAATAATATATTAATATTTTTTTTAACCCAACTATATTTTAATATATTTATTTATTTTAATTAAAAACTATTAATACATTTATTTATTTTTTAAATAATGTATTAATAGTTTTTAATTTATTGAGGATAAATTATTTTTATTAATTAACAAGTTTATTCATTATTCTTCATTTGCCTATTAAATTAAAAAAAAAAAAAAAAAAAAAAAAAAAAAAAGAAAATCAAAAATGTTAAAAGTATGAAAAGTATTTAAAAATACAGTTAAAGAAATTAATATACTATTTTTATAATTAAGAATAATACTATCATTAAAATCTATTATAAATATTAATATAATATGATAAAATATATTACTATAAATATTAATATAATAATATGATAAAATATATTACTATAAATATTAATATAATAATATGATAAAATATATTACTTATTTTTAATTTTAGTAATTTTTATTATTACAATTGAGATTTTTAATTTATTTCATTTACCATAGTAAATTTTAATTTTTGAAAAATTCATTAGAGTTCTTAACAGCCAATGTTTTTTTATATAAAATTAGCTTAAAATTTTTAATTATAATCACAAAAAAAAAAAAAAAAAATTAATAGCCTAATCAATAAATTAATTTTAAATATTTTTTGAATTTTAAAATATAAATATTTAATATAAATATTAAAATTTATATTTATAGTTTTAAAAATAAAAATATTAAATTTTATTTTTATTTTTTTATTTATGTAATTTTTAATAAAAATTTTCTTTTTTTTTTTGGTATTATATTTTTTATTAATTTTTTTATAGTGTGTGTGTTGTAAATGATCATTTCAACTTTTTATTGGTATATATTAAAAAAAATAATTTAATTAAAACATAGAAATAGAAAGTAAAAAAAAAAAAGAAAAAAAAATAAGAAAGTAAAAAATAAAAAGTAGAAAAAAAATATTAAAACATAGAAATAGAAAGTAGAAAAAAAAATATTAAAAAAATATAATTAAAATAAAACATAGTTAATAAAACATAGAAATAGAAAGTAGAAAAAAAAAATAAGAAAGTAAAAAATAAAAAGTAGAAAAAAAAATATTAAAACATAGAAATAGAAAGTAGAAAAAAAAATATTAAAAAAATATAATTAAAATAAAACATAGTTAATAAAACATAGAAATAGAAAGTAGAAAAAAAAATTAACTATAAAAAAAATAAGAAAGTAAAAAAAAAAAAGTAGAAAAAAAATAAAAAAAAAAATAAAACATAGTTAAAACATAGAAATAGAAAGTAAAAAAAAAAAAAAGTAGAAAAAAATAAGAAAGTAAAAAATAAAAAGTAGAAAAAAAATATTAAAACATAGAAATAGAAAGTAGAAAAAAAAATATTAAAAAAATATAATTAAAATAAAACATAGTTAATAAAACATAGAAATAGAAAGTAGAAAAAAAAATAAAAAAATATAATTAAAATAAAACATAGTTAATAAAACATAGAAATAGAAAGTAGAAAAAAAAATTAACTATAAAAAAAATAAGAAAGTAAAAAAAAAAAAGTAGAAAAAAAATAAAAAAAAAAATAAAACATAGTTAATAAAACATAGAAATAGAAAGTAGAAAAAAAATTAACTATAAAAAAAATAAGAAAGTAAAAAAAAAAAGTAGAAAAAAAATAAAAAAAAAAGTATAAAAAAAAAAGTATAAAAAAAATTAACTATAAAAAAAAAATAAGAATATAATCATTCCTAAGAAACACAGATACGAATATAAGTGTGATGTTCACTGTAAGGATATTGAGTGATTCAAAAACATATACATAATATGAAAGCAATATAATGTTCACTTATTCACTTATTTATTGTATACATTTCATTCATGTTATATGAATTGAATTTTTTTCCTCTGTTTTAAAAAATTTGAATATGATTTATTATATTAATATTTTTATATGTATAAAAAAATTATTTATTTTTAATGGTTAATATATTTTTATATATTACTTTATTATTTTTATATATTACTTTATTTATTGTATATTGTTTATATATTTATTTTCCTTCTACTTCTGAAAGTTAAAATGAAAATTTAAAATGAATTTTATTTCATTATAAATTTATATTATTCCACAAAATTAAATGAATTTTATTTCATTATAAATTTATATTATTCCACAAAATTAAATGAAGTATAATTAAATAATTTTAATTTTGAATTAAAAATTTATATTTGTTAAAATATAGTTTATTATAAAAATTCATAGTATTGTTAATATATATAATATATATTAGTAAATATATATAATATAAATATATATTTATATTATATATATTTACTAAGTTAAATATTATATATATAAATTAATATATATTTATATTATATATATATATTTAACTTATTCTTAAAAATATATATATAAATTTTTATACATTGATTTAGAATATAAATTTTATAATTCATGTATTATTAATATCTTTAATTAATAAATATAAAGATAAAGATAAAATATAGATTTTATAATTCATGTATTATTAATAAATATCTTCAATAAATATAAAGATTAAAATATTAATAAAGACTAAAATATTAATATAAAATTTGTAATTCATGTATTATTAATCAATAGCTTTAATAAATATGAAGATTAAAATATTAATAAATATAAAGATTAAAATATTATTAAAGACTAAAATATTAATATAAAATTTGTAATTCATGTATTATTAATCAATAGCTTTAATAAATATGAAGATTAAAATATTAATAAATATAAAGATTAAAATATTAATAAAGACTAAAATATTAATATAAAATTTGTAATTCATGTATTATTAATAAATAGCTTTAATAAATATAAAGATTAAAATATTAAAAGATAATGAGTCTCAGTAAATTTTACAATTCATGTGTTATTAATAAATGGTTTTAATTAATAAATATAAAGATTAAAAGTTGATATTAAAGCTAAATATGATCTTCATAACAGCATATAATATGATATAAAAATTAAAATAAATTTTCAGTCTCTAAGTTCTTTTCAAATAATAATACTTATCAAATGCTTGAACACTAAAAGTGACCAAAGAAGAATATCAGAGTTTAAGGATAAGTTGGAAGGATCCTATTTATATCAGAGTTTGAAATGCTGTTTGATGAATTGAGAGATTTAAAATATAAAATCTCCAATGAAAAAAATATAATTAACTGTAAGCTGCCCTTCGAGACGATTTATTTATTGAATCAATTATGATCAATTACTATAGACAATGGAACTCAACGTTCGAACATTTAAAAACCACCATTCCTCACTTTATAAACTTTAAAGAATTAAAAAATTATTATTATTATTATTATTATTATTATTATTATTATTATTATTATTATTATTATTATTATTATTATTATTATTATTATTATTATTATTATTATTATTATTATTATTATTATTATTATTATTATTATTATTATTATTATTATTATTATTATTATTATTATTATTATTATTATTATTATTATTATTATTATTATTATTAAAAAATTATTATAAGTCATGAAATTAACCCCAGTGCTTATATAATATATGACACCATAAATATTAATATTGTCAGATCCAGGACAATTGAATTCTTTGAGAGTACACCAGGAAATACTTATACTCCAAATAATATTCCTAAAATATATAATTTTGAAAAATCTTTTAAGAAAGAACATGAGACCTATATGCATGACTATAATTAAAATGATTTTGCAAATCAAAAAAATTTTATGAATAGATAAAACAATTTTTCTGGTACATCTAATGAAATCAACCCACAAAATATTAATAATTATATCAAAATAATTTGATTCTAAAAAAATAATTCAAATGAACATATTAAGGATTTAAATTTTCAAAATCAAATTTTTAATTTTAATTATATAAATAGAAATTATATAAAACATAATGATAATAGAAATTTAAATGATGTATATATTGAACAATTTTAATAGAAATTTAAATGATGTATGATGTATATATTGAACAATTTTAATAGAAATTTAAATGATGTATATATTGAACAATTTTAATAGAATTTTAAATGTTGTATGATGTATATATTGAACAATTTTAATAGAAATTTAAATGATGTATGATGTATATATTGAACAATTTTAATAAAATTTTAAATGATGTATATATTGAACAATTTTAATAGAAATTTAAATGATGTATATATTGAACAATTTTAATAGAAATTTAAATGATGTATGATGTATATATTGAACAATTTTAATAGAATTTTAAATGATGTATGATGTATATATTGAACAATTTTAATAGAATTTTAAATGATGTATATATTGAACAATTTTAATAGAAATTTAAATGTTGTATGATGTATATATTGAACAATTTTAATAAAAATTTAAATGATGTATATATTGAACAATTTTAATAGAAATTTAAATGATGTATGTATTGAACAATTTTAATAGAAATTTAAATGATGTATATATTGAACAATTTAATTTAAATAATTATAAAACAAAAATTATTATTAAAATTATAATAATAAATAACAATAATGACATAAATCATGTAAACAGCCTTGAATGTAATGTATATAAACAATGAACTAAATAATAGTTACAATAATAATATTCAATATAACAAGAATTTTAATAATGGAAATGCTCTCATTAAATATTTCTAAATAATTATTTTATCATTAATATATAATTATAAAAAATTAGAAAAAATAATAATTTAATATAATTTATTAATTAATTTCTAATTTTTTTATATATATATATATAAAATTACCGAAAAAATATATTTTTTTATATTTTTTTATATTTTTTATTAAAATAAATTATTAAATTCTCGAAAATAAAATAATAATGAAAATAATTATGATAATCAATATATAATTATAATGATGGAATTAATATTTTTAAATATATTTTAAAAAGTAAATAATAAAATAAAATAAAAATAAAAAATTAATCAAAAAAAATATTAATTTATAAATTATTTAAAAATAAGGGAGGGACTGGAGCCCTATTGTCCACCTCTCTTGTTAATCCTAGGTCACAAAAAAAAATAAAATAAAAAAAAAAAATTAAAAAAAATTATAAATTTATATTAATTTATATTTAATTTTTAAATAAATAAACTTCAAAAATAATTATAAATCACATTAGTTATAAAAAAAATTTAATAAGAGAATACTATTCATTTTATATATAAAAATTAAAGAATATAATTCTATTAGTTTTTAAAGTTTTGGAAGTTATGATCAAATTAAATGACATTTCTAATATTATATACATCAATTGAAAAAATCAAAAAATAGAATAATCAATTAAAAAAATACATGAAAAATTATAAAATTTTAAATTAATAACCACATGGTATAATACTGTAGAAATCGAAAATTCTAAGAATAATATCAATAATAATAATTTTTTGGTTATATTATAAATTAAAAGATGATTTAATTATAAATACTCTATACTAAACATAAAACATTAAAATAAGGAGAATACTCTATTCTACATGATGATATTCAAATTTCAAATTACTGACAAGTATTATTACAATATTCAATAGTTTGTTATTTGTAAGTCCATCATTATTTGATTTAACTATTCATATGTTATCAAATTACTAAGGTCATCTTGAATCTACTAATATAGAAAAGAAAATTTCATCAAATGGTAGTTATGAACTAGTTAAATTTCATCCTGATAAAATAATGCTTTTTCTTCAGAAAATTTATGCGAAGCAAGGTTTACATATATTTATATGAATTATCAAGAAATTTTTTTAACATAAATTAAAATATAAATTAAATATTGGAATTTTCTGAAGGTCAATAATTACAATAATGATAAATATTTGAAAGTAGTTAATTTTATTTATATAAATATATCATCTACATTAAATAAAAAAAATAAAATAAAATAAAATAAAATAAAATAAAATAAAATAAAATAAAATAAAATAAAATAAAATAAAATAAAATAAAATAAAATAAAATAAAATAAAATAAAATAAAATAAAATAAAATAAAATAAAATAAAATAAAATAAAATAAAATAAAATAAAATAAAATAAAATAAAATAAAATAAAATAAAATAAAATAAAATAAAATAAAATAAAATAAAATAAAATAAAATAAAATAAAATAAAATAAAATAAAATAAAATAAAATAAAATAAAATAAAATAAAATAAATAAAATAAAATAAAATAAATAAATAAAATAAAATAAAATAAAATAAATAAAATAAAATAAAATAAAATAAAATAAAAATTAATTAAAAAGTATCTTTTAATTTTTTATTCCTTTTTAAAAAATGAATTAATAATTCTTTTTTTTTTTTTTTTTTTTTTTTTTTTCTAAAAAAAAAATATTATTAGTTTTATAGAAATTAATAATATAAAAAAGATTAACAATAATATTAAAATAATTTTTCTTTTTCTTTTATAAAACCATTCATTTTAAAGAATTATCTTTTAATTTTGAAGAAAAAAAAATATAAAATATAAATAATGTATAATAATAATAAATATAAATGTATCTATCAAATTAATATTGATGCTTCAATATCAAATATATAAAAATATAAATTATATATTATTATTTATATTTATATAAATGAAAAAATATTTAACATTCAAATAAATAAATACATTTTAATTTATTGTATATATATTTTTATATATAATATTTTTTATTAATTAATAATTCTTTTTTTTTTTTTTTTTTAAAAATGTTATTAATTTTATAGAAATTAATAATATAAAATTTATTTTTAATAATATTAAAATAATTTATCTTTTTCTTTTATAAAATCATTCATTTTATATTGATATGAAAAAAATAAAATAAAAAAAATTATATAAATTTGAAGAAAAAAAAAATATACAATATAAATAATATATAAAAAATAATAAATACAAATATATCTATCAAATTAAAATTAATGTTTCAACATCTAATATATAAAAATATAAATTAAATATTATTTATAATTATATAATTATGAAAAAAATTTTAATGCACATTCTACTAAATAAATACATATTAAATTATTATATATATATTTTTATATATAATATTTTTTTTTTTATATAATTTTTTTAAATTAATATTTTTGGTATTCTATATTAACATTTTCCATTTTCGTCTGGTGTTTTTGTTGGATCTTGACAGGCAACACATCCATGTTCATTACATTCTATACAACTAGCATCACATATGAAACATAAACCTTCCTTTGTCATGTAACTGTTCTTACAGACACATACACCATCACTGATTATAGCTCTTTTATCCTTACATGTGGTACAAGCTCCAGAAGAATTACATGTAGCACATGATGGGTCACATACCTTACAAGTGAGAGTAAGATAATCTTCATAATATGATTTCTCACAGGCACAAATACCATTATTTGGAACTCTGTTTTCATTAGCACATTCAGTACATCCTTCAATAGTACAATCAGAACATCCAAGTTCACATTGAACACATTCATCATTACTTCCTAAATAATATCCTTTAATACATTTACATTCACCATTATTATCTGGTTCCATAAATTTCTTGGTACATCTTATACATCCCTTTTCATTACATGTAAGGCAAGATGTATCGCATTCAACACATTCATTTCCCTTTAAATAGAAATGAGTATCACATTTACATTCTCCTTCTTCTAACTTCGTGTTTGATTTTTTACAACTTGTACAGTAATTCTTCTTTATTTCACATGTAGCACATTCCGAATCACATTCTTTACATTCACCTTCATCCATATAGAAACCATCTTTACATTTACAGCCACCTATACCATCTAATACCGTATTTTGTTTAGCACAAGATTTACATCCATTTTCATCACATTTTTCACATTCCGGTTTACATTCTATACAACCTCCTCCAATTGTCGGATAGAAGTGTGATTTGCATACACATTTTCCATCATCTAATTCTTTATTTTTATTAACACAACCCTCACATACGTTCTTTTCCTTACATGATGTACAATCTTTATTACATTCATCACATTCATTATCTTTCTCATAGTATCCTTTATCACATATACAATGTCCTGTACTATCTGCTACTTTGTTATTAACACTACATGTAATACATCCATTAACATCACATGTATTACATTCCGTATCACATTTCTTACAATATTCAGATCCATCATCATAATATCCGTCATTACAGTTGCATTCTCCATTACTGGCTGTTCTATTTGGATCTTCACAGTCTATACAACTCTCTCCATTAGTACACGTTTTACATTTATCTTTGCATTTCTCACATTTTCCATCTTTTTCATAAAATCCAGGTTGACATATACATGCTCCTTCGTCATTTGGAATCTTATTTTGGTCTTTACAGGCGATACATTTATCTTTAGTACATTTAGCACAATCATCCTTACTACACCCTATACATGTTTTATTATCATCTTCAGTAAAGAATCCTATTTTGCATACACAAACTCCATCAATGGCTTCTTTGTTTGGATCACTACATGTAATACATTTTCCTGTTTTATCACATGTTGCACATCCCGTATTACATTCAACACAATTTTCTTCGTTATTTTTATAATATCCATCTTCACATTTACATTCTCCTAAATAGGCTACAGTATGTTCACCAACACATGTCAGACATTTTTCTCCATTTTCACATGTGGCACATTCTGGTTTACAATCCAAACAACTTCCATCTTTATCACTATAGAATTTAGCACCACATTTACATACTCCTTGAATTGGGGTCTTTCCATAACCAATACAAATACTACATCCATTTGCATTACAATCGGAACAATCTTCTTTACATGGAATACAGTCATCACCACTCAAGTAATGATGAGGCTTGCATACACATTTACCATCTTTAGTTAACATCTTATTGTTGTCTTTACATGATTTGCATGATGTTCCATCCTCACAAGATTCACAATCTGAATTACATACTTTACATTCTTCGGTAGATTTATCTAAATAAAATCCGATCCTACATTCACATTTTCCATCAACTACAACTTTGTTTTGTTTCTTACAACCTTCACATCCTTTTTCACTGCAGGTATCACATTCTGGATCATTACATGCAATACAAATATTATCCTTTTCGTAATAATCACTTGTACATTTGCATTCATTATTTGAATCTGGTTCCATATTATTGACCGTACAACTTTTACATTTACCTTTTTCACAGGTAGCGCATTTATCACTAATTGTACTGCATGGTACACATGTATTATCATCTGAAAGGTAAAAGCCATCCTCACATTCACATTTTCTTTCTTCTTTATTAAATATCATATTTTTAATTTTGCATTCAATACATGTGTCTGCATCTCCACTACATGTAGAACAATCGGTTCCACATTCTTGACAGTCTTTATTAGCATCTTCAAAATATCCTGGAATGCATTCGCATACATTTTCATTATTAGCAACTTTATGCTCTTTCTTACATTGTGTACATTTTTTATCAGTAGTACATATTTTACAGTCATCATTACATGTTTTACATACTCCATTACCAATGTCATAGTATCCTTCTTTACATACACACTTACCATTGGAATCTGGTGATTTTAGCTCATCTTCACAATCAGTACATCCGTCCTCGTCACAAGAAAGACATCCTGGATCACATGGGACACAATTATTTCCATCAGCATAAAATCCATTTTTACATACGCATGATGTACCACTGGGTGTTTTATTTTTATCACTACAATCATTGCATTTATCAATGTTACAATCTGTACATCCATTACTACATTGTTGGCATTTACCAGTTCTATCATCAAAGTATCCTTTTATACATTTACATTTATTTCCATCAAGTGTCTTAAGTGAATCTGAGCATCCTGTACATCCATTAATATTACATCCTGTACAATCATCATCACATACTTGACAGTCTTTATTTATGCCATCATCATAATAATGATATTTACAAGTACATACATTCTTTCCTTCTGATATTGTAAGTTCTTTATTTTCATCAAGACATTGTAAACATCCGTTAGCATCACATCCATCACAATTGCTGTCTTCACACTTAACACATTCATCACCCTTTTCATAATATCCTTTAATACAATGACATATACCATCAGTACCTACTTCTCTTAATAAACTATCACATTCATCACATATTTCACTCCTACACTTCGTACAATGTGGACCACATCCTATACATTCTTCTGACTTATTCATATAGGTACCATCAAGACAAACACATTTATGTTCAACTGCATGTTTCTTTTTATCTCTACATGAAGTGCATCCATCTTTATCACATGTTTCACAATTCTTATCTTTACATTCTTTACATTTATCTTCATCTTTATCATAGTAGTAGCCATTGTCACATACACACACATTATTAGTATCTGCTGACATATGCTCTTTTACACATTTGGTACATTTATTTTTAGTACATTCTTGACAGTCATCATTACATTTATGACAAACTCCATTTCCTTCATCATAAAATCCTACCTTACATTGACATTCACCATTAACTGGAGTTTTATCTTTATCTTCACACGAAGTACATTCTTCTAGACTCTTACACTCTGTACACCCTGAAACACACTTCTTACATGTCATATCAGATTTATCTAAATAATATCCATCTATACAGACACATTTTCCATCTACAAGTTTTTTATTTGCTTTAGCACATTCTGTACATCCATTACTATTACAAGTGGTACATTCAGTGTCACATTTAGTACACTCTTCGGGACCAGATTTAAAGTATCCAGGCCTACACACACATTCATTACTTTTATTATCAATCATATTTTCTACTTTACAACTTTTACATTCAGTTTTTGTACATTCATTACAATCTGATTTACATGGAATACAGTTATTTCCATCTTCATAGAATCCTTTTTTACAAACACAAACTCCATTATTAGGTTCTTTATTTTTATCAGCACATTCTGTACATCCTTTTTCATCACAAGTGGAACAACTTTTATTACATTCAATACATTGATTATTAAGCTCATAGGTACCAGGCTTACAAATACATGTACCATTACCACTTTTGATCCTATTTCCATCAACACAGCCAGTACATCCTTTTGCGTCACATTTACTACATTCTGCTCTACATTCAACACAATAGCCATCATTATTCATATAGAAATGTGTATCACAAACACAAACATTGTCTTCATTAGCAACTTTATTATCAATTTTGCACTTTGTACATTTTTCTTTAGTACATAATAAACAATCATCATTACAATTATGACATTTATTATCATCTCCTAAGTATTTTCCATCCGGACATCTACAACCACCCTTTCCATCTAAAATTTTTTCTTTATCCGTACAACTTCGACATCCATTAATATCACAAGTTTCACAATCTCCTGTACATTTTTTATGTTCACCATTTTTATCTGGATAATATCCTGGTCTACTTTTACATATATGATTTTCTTCATCCAAGTAACTACTTTCATTATTCTTACACTTTGTACATGTAGTAGCATCTTCACATAATGCACAATTAACAGGACAAGCTGTATAAATAATTTTTTTTTTTTTAATTTATTTTTTTTTTTTTTTTTTTTTTTTAAAAAAAAATAAAAAAAAAATAAAAAATTAATAAATCATTTATTTATTAAAAAAAATCATTAAAAAATATGACATTTATAACATCAATAATAATAATTAAAATAATAATAATAAAATGTATACCATGACATCTGCATTTTTCATCAGAATAGGATCCATCATAACATTCTAAACTAAGAGAGAAACGAGCAATTCCACTAGATGTAACACCACTAAATTCTTTATAAACTACTGTTTCACTTTCTGATGTTGGTAATTTTCCTTCGGAATTATTAACAATCTTAATTGAATAACTCTGGAAATTCATAGTAATACCATCAGAATTGACTATATATTTTGGTTTTTCTTCCTTATCAATAATAACACTTAGACAATTATTAATTAATTCATTAGTAAATTCACTGAAAGTAAGCTTATCCACAGAGGGGATAGTACAAATAACTTGATATCCATTTTGTTTTCCACATGCTTTTTGATACATTTCAATAATATATTTTCTATTAACAATAACACCATCCATGTGACCCACTGAACCTGTTTCTCTTTTAATAACATAACCTTCATAATGATCACCAAAGATTTCTTCCATTTTATAGTAATCATTATAATGTTTTTTTGCAATATTATAGAATTCAGTATTTGTGCATTTTTTATTGTTAATATTTTCTATGGAAAGATACCAGACAAAATGGTTGCCACCTCCAGTACCTCTTTCTCTATATTGAATGTAAATACCACATTTTTCTCTAACTTCATCTAAACCTTCATTCATATCCCAATTAACAATGCTATATGGGATATCATTTTTAGATGGTCCAAATTGGTTACTTGGAAAACCCTTATTAATGGGAGATGGAACTTTATTTTCATATAACAAATAGGTATGCATAATAGCGGGTTCCTTATAAGTTTGCTTAACAGTAATTCCTTCACAACTTTTTAAATTACTGATTTCAATAGAAAAATAGCCATTTTTGTAGTCAGGAAAAGAGACATTTTGTGTAATTTCCTGTCCATTTTGAAAAATTTTTATATATTTAGGGAGTTCATCTTTAGTAAATGACGTTTTACTATTAAGACCTTCATTACCATTCTTTAATTTTTCTATTTTTAAATTTTTATTAGAATATGTAACTGATATATCAGAAATACATTTATGACTATTTTCCTCAATACCAAAGTTTATGAAATTTATATTACATGTTGAATCTTTTCTTAAAACACCCTCTGGGTTATATTCTACCCCTTCATATTTTGCTTTTATACCACTAACAATTAATAAGCATAAGGTAATAAACTTAAACAGATTTAATTTTATCATAATTTTTTTCATTTTTTTTTTTTTTTTATCACTTATTTTTTAAATTCAAAAACAAAATAAAAAGAAATAAAAAAAAATTAAAAAAAACAAAAATTGTCTATATAAAATAAAATATATATATATATATATATATACGAGCTGAGACAAGTTTAAAAAAAAAAAAAAAAAAAAAAAAAAAAAATTCAATAGACACTTTTCTTTTTGGATAATTTTTTAATTATAATATATAATCAAAAATTATTATATTTATAGATATTATAAATTTTAAATTATATTGATTTATTGATATTATAAATTTTAAATTATATAGATTTATATATATTTATTCAGTTTTTTTTTTTTTAAATAAAATTTAAAAATTATTTTTAGAAAAATTCATATAAGAAGTAAAGTTAAAGTTAAAATAAATAAAAAAAAAAAAAACCTTTTAATATAATAAATAAATAAATAAGAAAAGATGATTTTAAATTTTATTATTAAATTATTGATTAATGATATTTAAATAATCTATAAATATTTTTTTAAATTAGTCCTATTTCATATTGTTAAAAATATTTTAATTTTTTCTTATTATAAAAACTTATATGAACACTTTTATCAAAATAGAAGAATATTACTAATTATTAAGAAAAGATGATTTTAAATTTTATTATTAAATTATTGATTAATGATATTTAAATAATCTATAAATATTTTTTTAAATTAGTCCTATTTCATATTGTTAAAAATATTTTAATTTTTTCTTATTATAAAAACTTATATGAACACTTTTATCAAAATAGAAGAATATTACTAATTATAATATTCCTTCTTTTCATGTTAAAATTAAAGTAAAATATTTATATAAATTTATATTATATTTAATATTTTTCAAATATATACTATATTAAAAAAGGTAGAAAAAAAAAAAAAAAGATAATAATAATAATAATAATAATAATAAGTTTTTATTATTAAAAAAAAATTTTTTTAAACCATATTTATTATTAATGTTATTTTATATTAGGTTTTAAATTTTTTTAAATAGTGAATTTTATTAGATTTTTAGCATGAAAAGAATGAACAATGGAATTAGTAATTTTTAGAAGTATCGATAATAATATTAATCATCCATTATATTGAATAAAAAATCATAATTCATTTAATTATTTCACATGAACATATATATTAAAATAATCTTTCTTTATAAATATATTTACATATATTTTTAAAGTATATGAATAAGATAATTTTTAGAATTTTTAATAAATTTTTAATATTATTTTTAGATAATCATTTAAGGTAAAATTTTATATGCAATTAAAAAATATATATATAAAATAAAATTGAATATGTCTAATTAAAAAAATCAATAAATAACAATAAGTGGGAAACAATATATTTTAATTATTTTTTTTTTTTTTTTTCTATTTTAAAAAAGAAAAAAAATATTCTAATAAAAGATTCAAGTTAATAATAATACATAAGCTTTAAAAAAATAAATAAATATCATTTTAAATACTTTAATTCAAAATAATTTCAACGAATTATTAAATATTGATCTACTTTTTTTTTTTTTTTTTCACAAGCAATCCAACAAAAATGAAAATTTTTAAATAAATCCTATAAAATATTTAGTATTAATAATTATTAACAACCTTTTAATATAAATATTTATCTAATATTATAATTTAAGCACAAAAAATTTTTCTTATTTCAAATTCAATATTTTACTATTTATAATAAAAATAAAATAATTAAATAATGCAAACTGTATAATTAATATGTAAAAAAATATACAAAACAGAATATCACTTTTTAATGATAAAAAAAATGATCTTTAACAAGGATTATTTATAAAATATATATATAATACTATAAAAATTTAATAATATCAGTATTTGTTCTAAAGTATAAAAAAAAAATATTTATATTATTTTTAATTAATATTATTTATTATTTATTATTATTATTATAATTATAATTATTATAATTATTATTAATATATTATAATTTATTGAAAAGTTAATTTTTCTTTTTATAATTATTTTAATTTTAAACGTTATTTTATAAATATAAATATCTTTTTATAATTATTTTAATTTTAAACGTTATTTTATAAATAAACATATTATTATATTTTATGTTTAGTACTTTTATATATAAATTCATATTAAACATCTATCTTATTTACGGAAATTACTATCTATAAATAATATATAAGAAATGAAATATGGAATATTTATAATTAAATAACTATGAAATAGTTTAAAAATATTTATATATAATTATTATAAATAGATTTTTTATATTATGTTATTGAAAAAACAATAGAAAAAATTATTTATAATTAATAATATATATAAATATAAATAAATGTATTTAAATATTTTAATATATTTTTATTATTACAATAAAAATATCTCAAAAATAAAAAATTAAGGATAAAAATTACTATTTTTAAATCTTTATTTTTTATTTCATTTTTAAATATCTCAAAAATAAAAAATTTAAGATAAAAATCAAAATTATTATTATTATTTTTAAAATTTTACTTTTTATTTCTTTTTTAAAAATAAAGATAAAAATCAATATTATTATTATTTAAATTATTTTTTTTTTATTTCTTTTTTATTTAAGATATTATATTACTAAGTTATTATTTAAGATATTAAACTTTATTTCTAACAAATATAATAACTTAGTAACATAATAACTTAGTTTATAATGATATAACTGAGATATTTTTATTTATCATATTAAATGTATTAATAAATAATTGAATGTTTTGTAAATGTATTATGATTCATGTTTGACGTACATTAATTATTTACATATACAAATATATCGTATTAAAACTATTGTACATTTGCAGTAATTAATTATAATATAAAATAATCATTTTAATTAATTTAAAACCATGTATTTTTGTATGTGACTTGTTTTTTTAATAATTAAATAAATAATAATTAAATAAATAATAAATATTCTTTTTTATATATAATTTATTAATATTCAATTGTAAAAATAATTTTTTATAATTCTTTTTGAAGAGAATATATTATTATTTCTATTGAAATAGTTATTTAATAATTATTTTTATTTAATAATAATTATTAATATATTTATTTATAATATCTTAAAATGTATGATTTTGTTTTAAAAATTTTATAATTCAGTCACATATGACGTGAATGTCCTGATAAAGAAAAAAACCAAATCATTGTAAACAGAAAATATAAATTTAATTTATGGTATATAACGAATAATACAAAAGTATTCAAATGTACTGAATATAAAACAGTTAAAAAATGTAAATCATACATTATTCTAAATGATAATAATAAAGTAATAAAATATGAAAGCAAATATACTCATCCAGGAAAAGAATATGACACATCTGTATTAATAATAAAACATAAAATGAAAAATGAAATTTGAAAATTCTCAATCCCATTTGATATAAATTCAAAACATATATATAATGAAATATCTGAAGAAATTGGATTGATATGCCCTGAATATAATTCAATTAAATCCCAAATATCAAGATATATAAAAAAACAACTACCTCCTGATATATCAAAATTTAATAAAATTCCAGATGAATCTGAATATTACATTAAACGAAAGAGATGAAAATTTTAAGATATTCAAAAATTCTAATATCATAATTTTTCAATCACCATTCCAAACAGAATTGTTTATTAAATACAACGAAAATATGTTTGCTGATGGTATTTTCTATATTGCACCAATATTTGGTTATTAAGTGTTTATACCAAGAGTATATGCTCCAGAAATAAATAATTTTTACACTACATCACTATCTATATTAAATAATAAAGAACAAGCAACCTATGAATTTATTTGAAAAATTAAAAAAGAATGCAAGTAAATATAATAATAATATTATAGTTACACCAAAAATTTTGCATTGTGATTTTGAAAAAGGTATATCCAATGCTACCATTAAAATATTTCCTAATATTACTATTAAATATTGTGTATGGCATTATTAAAGATTGTTAGAAGTTCAAAAAAATAAATTATGTTATAATGAAGCTGAAAATAATCATAAATTTTATTTGTTTTATAAAGCTATTACGAATTTTCCTTTTATAAATCCTGAATATATTTGATATTTATAATTATATTAAAATTATATGACAAATATATAATTATTTCCTTTTTTTTAAATTTTTTTGGAATATTTTAATAAGACTTATTAATATATATATTATTTTTAATATTGGAATTATTATAACGATATAAGCCACATAACAAATAATGCTTCAGAATCTTTTAACAATTACTTAAATAAATTGTTTTACGAAAAACCTTCTTTCAATGAATTGATTTATCATTTAAAAAGAGAAGAATTTTTATCTTACAATAATTACAAAAGGAAAATTTAAGGAGTTTGGAAAAAAAAAAAAAAAAATATTAACAAAAACTGATGAAATCAATGATTTAATTAAAAAATACAAAAAAAAGGAATCCGAATTAATTGATAAAAAATGTGATAAAAATAATATCATTGATTTATGGTATAAATGTTTATTAGAATTAAACAAGCTCTAAATTTATAAATAATAATTAACTAGAATATATATAGTTTAAATTATATTAATATCAATATCAATATATTTTATTAATATCAATGTCAATATACTGTATTAATATCAAAATCAATATTTAAATTTTATTAATAATAAATATTTAATATTATAATAAATTTTAATTTTATTATTTTATTTAATTTATTTAATAATAAAATATAAAATTTTATTTATTTTATTTAAATAAAATAAAATAGAAAGGTTTTATTATTAAAATATTAAATAATTATTAAATAATATAATATAATAATAAAATAAAATGAAAATAAATAAAAATAAAATAAAATTCTTAACAGAAAACTTATTTATTCTTGAATTTATTCTTTTTTTAGTTTTTATTTTATTTTTTTTAATGCTAAAATACAATAAATAAAAATATATGTTGAAAATAGTGGGGAGAGCGCGTTTCGGAACCGCACGTGAATAGATATAAGCCACATGCTTTTTGAGATGGCGTATTATATATAAATTTTTTTATATAAATAAATAATTAAATAATAATTAAATAAATATTTTATTTTATAATAAAAAATAAAAAAATAAAAAAATAAAAAAATAAAAAAAATAAAAAAATAAAAAAAATTAAAAATAAAAAAAAAATAAAAAAAATAAAAAAGATTAAAAAAATAAAATACAAAAAAAATAAAATAAAATATTTTCATTTTTATTTATATTTATAACTGTAATTTTTTATTATATAAATAAATAAATAAATAAATAAATAATAATTAAATAAATATTTTATTTTATAATAAAAAAATAAAATAAAAAAAAGAAAAGATAAATATTTTTTTAGTAATTTTCTTGAAATAAAATATTTTATTAGTAATTTTCTTGAAATAAAATAAAATATTTTCATATTTATTTATATTTATAACTGTAATTTTTTATTATATAAATAAATAATAATTAAATAAATATTTTATTTTATAATAAAAAAATAAAATAAAAAAAAGAAAAGATAAATATTTTTTTAGTAATTTTCTTGAAATAAAATATTTTATTAGTAATTTTCTTGAAATAAAATAAAATATTTTCATATTTATTTATATTTATAACTGTAATTTTTTATTATATAAATAAATAATAATTAAATAAATATTTTATTTTATAATGAAAAAATAAAATAAAAAAAAGAAAAGATAAATATTTTTTTAGTAATTTTCTTGAAATAAAATAAAATATTTTTATATTTATAATTGTAATTTTTAAAAAAAATTGAAAATACATATTAAATAAAAAATAAAAAATAAATATTTTCATATTTATTAATATTTATATTAAAAATTTTGATGGAGGGAAATCTAAAAATTGATATAAGTGAAACAAATCGAGGAAAAGAGCAAATAATTATAGATCGAAAATTTAAATATAATTTTTCAAAATTAAAAAAAGATAATACAAAAATATATAGATGTACAGAATATAAAACATTAAATAAATGTAAGTCTTTTATTATTTTAAATGATAATAAAGAGGTTTTAAATTATGATTCTTCACATAATCATCCTGGTAATGAAATTAATGCATCCAAATCATTAATAAAACATAAAATTAAAGATGAAATAAAAAAAAGTTTGATTCCTTCTGATATAAAATCAAAACGCATATTTGATAAAATTTCTCAAGAAATAGGATATATATGCCCTGAATATAAAACAATTAAATCCCAAATAACAAGATATAAAAACAAACAATTATTTCCTAATGTAAAAACATTTGATGAAGTTCCTAATGTATCTGAATATTATAAAACAATAAGAGGTGAATACTTTATGATATTCAAAAATTCTAATATAATAATTTTTCAATCACCATTCCAAGCAAAATTATTTATGGAGAATAAACATATATTTGCTGATGGTACATTTTTAATAGCTCCAACTAATAGTTATCAAGTATTCATTACCAGAACTTATGTTACAGAATTAAATTGTTTTTACACTACTTCCATGTCAATATTAAAAAACAAAGAACAAACAACTTACGAAATATTATTTAATGAAATAAAAAAAAAATATAATTAAATATAATGCAAATATTAATTTCTCAGAAAAAATTTTTCATTGTGATTTTGAAAAAGGAATATCTAATGCAGTGGAAAATATTTTTCCCAATATAAATATTAAATATTGTTTTTGGCATTATAAAAGATTATTAATGACAAAAAAAAATAAATTATGTTACAAGGAAGTGAAAGATCATAATATTTTAAATACTTATTATAAAGCGATTTCTAATTTATGTTTTATTAATATTGAATACATACCTGATATTTTTAATAAAATTAAAAATACATGCATGAGATATAAATCTACCTGTTCCCAATTTTTGAATTTTTTAGATTATTTTGAGAAAACATTTCTAAATATCTATAATATAAAATATTGGAATTATTACAATAATATAGACCACATAACAAATAATGCTTCAGAATCTTATAACAGTTATTTAAAAAATTTATTTGTAAAAAAGCCTTCATTTTATAAATTAATATATACAATACAATTTGAAGAATCCAAATCTTACTATGATTACCATATGAGAATTAAAGGAATTTGGAGAAAAAAGAGCAGAATATCAGAAAGGGTCGATGACATTAATATTTTAGTTGAATATTATAAAAATATGGAAGCCGAATTAAAAAATATTGGATGTAGTAAAAATGATATCATCGAAAATTGGTTTAATTGTTTAATTAGATTGAATAATGAAATCATTAATTTTAATAAAACAAAATAAAAATAATTATTAAAATCCTTTCAAAATCATAATTACAATTAATTGAAAATTAAATTTTTTTTATTTAATAAGAAATTCAATATTGAAATTTATTTAATATTTATTGATAGGGTTAGCTTAAAAATATTAAAAAAAAAAATTTTTTTTATAAATTTATTTTAAATATTTTTTACTTTATTAAATATTATTAAATAAAATTAAAAGATGTCTTTATTATTATATATTAGTATTATAAAATATTAAAAATATGAATGTATTGCATTTCGCATTATTTTTATTTTATATTGTAGTAAATTAATAAATAAATAAATAATTTTTATAAAATAAACCAATTATTAAATTAATATATTTT